>LN891210.1:139649-158409 GCA_900010015.1 Tuber aestivum
AACCAACCTTCCCGATTACTATCGTCGCAAGGTCTTCCCGAAGAAAGGAGTTCTTTTCCGGGATATCTCCCCCACCCTCTGATCGCCGTGATGGGACAAGAGGGCTAGGCACGACCAACCCCCGACGATATTCCACCCCCCTCGAACCTGGCCGGCTTTGGGAAGCCAATACGCTCTCCTCCATGCGGATCGATTCTCGCTTTGACGCCTGCTCCACGGCTTCAGTAGCAATAGCCACGTCAGAATTTGACTATCCTCATCGCATATTGCCGTGCTGGGATTAAGAGTGCTGCCGTGGTCTAATAGGAGTGGAAATCTTGGCCCTAGTAGTTCAATTCTCTCTCATAATCAGTTACCATTGAACCATCCATCACTCGAGGCAGGAAAACAGCAGATTCTGCAACAAGAGGACTAGGAGATTAAAAGTCATTAACTTCTAAACCACCGATACTGCAGCGTCATGAATCAGTCCTAGTAGGGTGCTATCGAACACGACTTTAGACCACGGCCCGGAACGAGGTCCGCGACGGACAGGTTAGCGGAAGAAAAATAAAGAAAATAGTGCCACAATCGGGAAGAAGGAAGAACCATTGCCCCGACCAAGAAAAGCTGCGCACTTCCAAATATTATACTGGCTCTCTATGGGCACAGGAGGGACCAAACTCTCTTATTGTGTGTATTATACGGTACCCGAGTATGACAAGACGGCGGCGTGAACCCTGTCCCTTACATACACTAGCATCCTAGTCATCTACCCATACCCGTACCCTACCGGTATTGAAGTCGGATTCCATTCCCCCGGCGAGGCTCAATCCGTGATAAGCGTGATGTCATGCTACTATCATATCCAGATTACAATACTGATACTTCCCTTCCGATAAGGGTGATATGACAGTCCCCTCTCCTGCCCTGTCCTCATACCCAGTCACTCGGTCTGCATTCAGTGCCTGCTATCCCACCCCGCCGGAACAAAAAAAAAAAGTATGATATTATGGTGTGATACCCGCTATGATACCAAGCCAAATACCCCACCCCCATCTCTCCCACGGCCATGTAAAATCCAGATCACGAGCACCCCGTGGATGGGGGACTAGCACCCCAAACCCACGCACTCCGGTTCAACAGCCAATCACATACGGTACATCCCGCCGAGCCATCACCACGTCGTGTTCGCCCCCAGGTCCGAGCGGTCAAATTGTTGGACCGAACTTCCGATTCAAAAATGAATGGATAAAAGCCTCTTTGAAAATTGCGCGGTTATGATACCGGTAGTGCTCCTGGTACTTGTATCGCGGCCTACCCAAAAGGACTCTTCTCAAGGGTTTTTGCGTACGGTACGTGCCGTTAGTGATGGACCATGGTATCCCACGAGAGGTCAGATCGTTCAACCTGGTCCTCTCATTCCCACCCACCAATCAGCGAAGCAACACATGCCGTGTAACAACAGATCCAGAACTTTGGAATACCTGCCCATGACGTTGCCAAGGCTTTGAACACACCTCTGGTTGCTAGCACGATAGATAGTCTCACTCACCCGAAAGCCTTGCTCGAGTTGTCGGCACTACGTAGACTATTCCCTTCATCTCTCTACCCGCACCGTATCACCGCACCTGACTAACCGCTTTTATCCCTATCACTATTGCCACCACCAAAAGCCCCCCTCCCCCCACGGGCATCACAAAAGAATGCTAAACCGCAGCCTACCAGAACTCCTCTTCATAAGAACCTGCATAACATCCTTACGATCCATCCCCCCGCTCAGCACGCTCTACACTCTCTCCCGATTCACCATTCTACCATCCAACCTCCGTTTGCCAATAGCGCTAGAAGTATACCTATTTTCGGAAGCACTATTCTTCACTGTGGTGTACATTCCTCGAAAACTGATCTTACAAAAGGTTACCCCCGCACCTCTATTCCCTGTGCGAAGGAAGAAAAGAAGGATGGGGAACTAACGGGAAATGATACTATAACAGCCAGCACAACACCCTCCGCCCTCCCCGCGCTCCGGCCGACAGGCTCTATTCGAGAAATGCATTGACGAGACCCCGGATGTGGGTGCCTACCTCTCTGGTTGGTTCCATGGCGCCGCCGTGAAAACGATCAAGCGGGAGAACGTGAGGGAATTTCTCTCCTGGGCCTTCTTAAACAGGCCGCGGGGCGGAGGGGCGGAAGAGTTCGCCGAGTTGGAGGAGTACATCTGTCTGCTCGAAAACAGGCTCGGAGGAGGGTTCGAGAAGGGATACGATAGGGAGGTAAAGTGCGTCAGGCCAACGGTTGATGAGGTGGTCATGGAGTACAGGAGTTTGCTCTGGTATTTTGTCGGTATTCTCATCCGTTGCAGGGGGCGGTGGTGGCGGCTGCTGACGGACGGATGGACATGATAGATCGTCTACATCGTGGATTTGGCAACCTTCATACGCTTCCGCCTCCACTCATTCAGCCACTTCGCCCCAGGAGCCTGGCTCCGCATCCTCCCACCACGCCCACACACAACCTTCTCCTCCCTCTCACCCACGCGTCACATCTCGTACTGGCAGCGTCCGCATAACCACCCTACCAAGCTCCCTATCGTCTTCCTCCATGGTATCGGCATCGGACTACACCCTTACATATCCTTCCTCCACGACCTCGCGGACCTAGACCCAACAGTCGGCATTCTAGTCTTGGAATTGATGCCGATGAGCTTTCGCTTATCCCACACTCCACTGTCCAGGTCTGCCTTCACGGAGGAGTTTACAGCCATCCTAACACAGCACGACATCCAAAACCTCGTGCTGATCTCGCATTCCTACGGAACCGTGCTATCCACCTGGCTACTGCATTCCGAACACTTATCCCCAAGAATCTCATCCCTAGTGCTTATAGACCCGGTGGCCATCTTACTCCACCACCCCTCCGTAGCATACAACTTTGTCCACCGCGCCCCAAGCACGGCGAACGAATGGCAACTACAATACTTCGCCTCCAGGGACCCGGACGTGGCGCATTCAGTCTCCCGCCACTTCTTCTGGGCGGAGAACATCCTCTGGAAGGAAGAGCTCACCGGGAGGAAAGTTGGCGTGGTGATCAGCGGGAGCGACCTGATTGCCGATGCGCCCGAGTGCTGGAGGTACCTCACGGGCCGAGATGCGCCGAAAAGCGAGAGCGGAAATGTGGTCTGGACCGGCGAGACGGGGGATTTGACCGTGATTTGGTGCGAAGGGGTGGACCACGCGCAGGTTTTCGATACGCAGGCGAGGAGGAGGGTTGTTGTCGCCCTTGCTGAGTTTCTCGGGGACGAATAGGGGGGGGGGGGTATTGTATGATGTCACCGCGATGCGGAGACCCTTTGTAGAAACCCAATTCTACCCTAATTACCCGAGTACTATTGATTTCGGCTTCGAGTATCATAACCGAAGGACATTAATACACTCCGCGAGTAAATCTCTATAACCTACAACCCGTCTACCCCATCTTTGGCAATAACACCCGAGAAAGATACTCCACAAACAAGCACTCAGAGTATAAACCCCTATCACACGTATGATACCCCAAATACAAATACAGTACCGTACATACAACCCCACAAATTGACAAAGCCGTTCCAATACCATCCCATCACCAAGAGAGAAACTCTATCCATCCATCTTCAAGCGGGGCGCAGGACAAGATTCTATATGGTAAGATATGCCGTATGATACACCACAGTATAATACAAGCACCCCCTCCATCAACATCATACTGCCATATATATATACAACAGATCTCTAGCCAGACCACAAGGAAGTACCGATTACCCATTTCTCTTTCTTTCTTTCTTTTCTATTATCCCCATTTCCCTCCCCCCGCTACGGGTGCAGGCCTGGAGATCTTGCCAACAGTGAAACATCTTCATACTAGGTTAATTATGCCTCCGAAACCTCTCGCGAAAACCAAAAGTACTGCCGGTCCGCATCAACTCTTCCATATTGGAGCTCCATTTTATTATTTTTCGTTGTAGAGGAATTGGGTTTTTCTGTCTGTTTCGCACAGGCAGCTACATCTATATACATACTGCATTTCCTAGAACCCAAGTGTACCAGTACTGTACCGGTACCCGAACCCTTCTTGCAATTTCTCACAATTCGAGTGATCATTCATGAGTATCCCAATCTGATGTCTGTTCGTGCCCAGAAACGTGATTTTTATTCCACAGACCGTGCGAGGGCGTCAGCCAGCAGCCCCCTTCGCCCCTGCTTCACCACTACTTGCTAAGAAAGAAAAGAGCATGAAATCATGGAGCTAAACAAAAAAAAAAAACAATACACCAGCCCCCAGGAAAAAGAGCAAAAAACAGGAATCTCCAAGCAGAGTAATTGATACAGCTAAAGAAATGCCATCCGCGGATCGTGACGCTCGTCAGAAGAGAGAAAATGAGGCAGGAAAAAAAAGAGAAAAAACCTCCCCCCCGAGATATAAAGAAGCGAACAATTCTTCAGAATTCTAAAGAACCGCCCAACCTAACAACTACAAGGGGGCAAGCCAAGATAGGATGAGGAAAAAGTTCACTCCTAAGCAAAATATTTGGCCTTGGCCCTGCTCTGCCCGGAATGGGCGCTCTCGGTATGGCCAGAGAACTCAACTAAATCCTTATCACCAAGCTTTAGGACCCCTTTGAACTTCTTGCCAATCTCCATCAACGCCGCTTCCTTTGGAGTGCCTTTCCCACCACCGGTAGTCTTGGTCCAGAGACCGATTCTATAGAACGCCTTGCGAACGTTCACAACAGCGCCCATGATTTCCTTATCCTTATCCGACTCTAAAGTCTCGCCGATGGCAGCAAGTATGACGTTAAGCCAGAGATCATCGATCGGAACACCACGCTTATCCTTGAATTGATACGCCCATTTACCGCCGTGCTTGTTCTGGGTATCTTCCCATTCAGGCCGAACACCAGTCTTGAAGAGGTGGTAATCGGATTTCAAACCAAGTTCGGATGTTTTCAGTATGTTATTCTGCAAAAAGAGCTAGTTGTCAGCGCTGCAGATGTCAGGCGGGAGCAGGAGAAACATACATAAATCCCCCAGAACTCCTCAACAGAATCAAAAGTGACAACCTCCTTGAGCAAATCATTCCAACTGATTTCTCCCTGAATTAAACAAAGTTAGCGGCAAGCCCAAGCCAGAGAACTCGAGCGAGCGCATAAAGCATACAGTCCGCTAGAATCTCACACAAGCAGGGTACGGTACGGCACCAACCTTATTATTGCTCGGAGGCTTGGTATACCAAAGGGTCCACTTATTCATGAGGGGATGCTTGACATTAAAGTTGTCAGGAGAGTGAAAGACGGTGAGCTGCTGCTTATTTCCAGGGAGTCCAAGACCGCCCTCCCCGGTCTCCTCCTCAACCTCGCCATTAGGAGGGGAGACAGGAATCTGATCGAGAGGGCGCTGCTCGTCAGGAATAACACTACCCGAAGCTTCAGTCTCAGGCATGATGAAAGTAGGTGTAGGTGCGATGTCTTCAAAAGACAAGAAGGATTCGTAGGGTAGATGTTGTTTGCGAGAACAAAATAGGGGAGTGGTTGCTGGGGGGTGTGGATGACGGGCTGGTCTGATTGCGGAAATCAAAGTTTCGGAAAGAGGAATGTCGAAGTCTCAGGTAGTTGGTGGGGGAGCAGAGCAGGCTGGAGGTGGGGCTGAGCCTCTAAGATAGCAAACGGTAGAAGAAAAAAAAAAACGAAAGAAGACGAAATACGCCAAGACAATGCTTTGTTCTCTGTGGAGCACTCTAGCCCTATCGAAACGTTTCAACCCACCCCCATCTTCGTCCTGATACAGATCCTGAAGGAGAGAAAACATAAACCATGCCTCTCCTACCAACCTTCTCACGGACCGTAGGGTTAGCTCTCCGACCAAACTATCACTCGCCTATTCAGGTAGTCTCTGTGGTTCGGTTACAGCAGTGTCGCTTTGCCTCTATCCTTGGAGATTTGCACGATGTGAAGGCTTCCTTCAAGAAACGGATTCGCAGGGGCCGCGGCCCCTCGTCGGGGAAGGGGAAAACATCAGGGAGGGGTCACAAGGGTCAGAAGCAGCATGGAAAAGTCCCCGCTGGATTCCAAGGGGGCCAAACACCATTACATATTACACACCCCGAGAAGGGTGAAGTCAATCTGTGTGCCCCATTTCATCTCATCTATGGGGCAGTATTAAGCTGATTGATGGATCAACAGCTTCGCCCTAGAAATGTCTCCACTGAATCTCGACAGGTTACAAAGCTGGATTGACCAAGGCCGAATAGACCCCGCCAAGCCCATCACCTTCAAGGAGCTTGTGGATACTAGATGCCTACATGGTATCAAAGACGGCGTAAAGCTGCTAGCCCGGGTACGTCATATAAACTCTCCCCAGATGCCCAGCTCCCGGCGCTCATGCTGATATCTCAACAGAGAAAACACGTCTTCAAAACCCCCATAGAAATCACCGTCTCCCGTGCTTCCCGCGAAGCCATAAAAGCTGTCGAAGGTGCTGGCGGCAAGATCGTGACGCGCTTCTTCAACAAGAATGGCATCAGAGCCGTCTTGCATCCGGAGTGCTACCCACCGAACGTACGACTGGCCAACCCGACAGCACGTAAAGAAATTGAGTACTACAGAGACCCGGAGCATAGGGGGTATC
The DNA here is from genome assembly GCA_900010015.1 of Tuber aestivum. Taxonomy (NCBI): domain Eukaryota; kingdom Fungi; phylum Ascomycota; class Pezizomycetes; order Pezizales; family Tuberaceae; genus Tuber; species Tuber aestivum. The sequence continues at coordinate 146,291 of LN891210.1, forward strand.
TGGCGCATACCCTAGATGAAGGGGAATCACCGAGTTTGTTCTGGCAGGCACCCGGGAAGACGAAGAATGCGCTCTCCAAGGAGCAGCTACAGAAGAAGAAGGAGAAGCAGGCTAATAGGCTGTTTTAGTCTGGAATTTCTTGTTTTGTTTGTTTAAGGGAACTGTATTTATCTAGAGATGGGTTCGATGCGATTGGATGTACCTAGTAACCAGGTGCTGTATAGAGATTAGGTATCTACCTAGGGAGTGGTCAATTCTAGGCTTCAGCGAGCCGGTGTTCTGTGTACGAGTACATCTATCGGTACCTCCGGAGCTCTCCGCATTCCCGAGACACTTTTTGTTACCACACCGGTATCGCACAGCTGCCAACAATCCAATACCTGTATCACACAATGCCCAATTCCGCTAGGTCACGCTACAGACCCATTGTCAATCCTGGTGTCGCTCAAGCAGCAATCCGATCGGAGAGCAGCAGAAGCCACGTACTGTGCGGTATGCTCAAGCACTCCTCATAAAAGCATCTCCAAACGAACCTCCACCCCCACTACTGCACTCAGCACGGCATCACCTGGCGAGATTCACCCAACGCTAGTTCGTCAGTACGATAAGAGTTTTCTTGCAGTCCGCCTCGAATTCGCAACAGAAACTCCTTCGCGCTACCCTTTATGGCCAGCTCCAGGCCCATTTTGGACTCTTCTTGACCGTATTGGATGTTTTACTCCAGCCCCCACAGTGCTCGGGCACTCCAGCGACACGGAGGTACGGTATTCATCTGGAGTGGTTTCTGGTACTGCTCATCAGTAAATTTCCGTGTGCCTCCACTTCCGCAACTGCTGCACTCCCTCCGGCCTACTTGAATTCCCTATCTTGTATGTCCTATTGCCCCCCGATCTTGCGCCCGACTGCGGATCCGTGGCGCTGGCTCCGGAACCACGGTTGCTGACCATTTACGACCTTGTGTAGCGGAGCCGAGCTTGCATGGCTAAGGTTGAAAGTGCCATACAAGGCGGCCAACTTCAACTCCGCACGGAAAACAAACCTGGGTTGAGATTTGATTTAAAGGACTGAAGGGGCAAGGGGTGAAGGGCGCAAGAAAGGAACCGAATTTAGAGTATGATCATGGGTGAGAAAGGAGGATGGGGAAAGGAAGGAATAGCAACACAATGATTGCATCTGGGCAGCAAGGGCAGAACTCCACACTTCAAGCCCGCAGAGAGTTCCATGGTAAGCCCAGTGTTTTACAGTTCGGGTTAAGGTGCTAAAAGGAAAATCCGACATAATATTGGGGCTCTGAACCGCGTGCTTGGTACAGAAGAAAACTCCCCTCCCCGGGCGAGCTGCGTAAAAAGCAGAAACAACCGATGGGAAGCCATGCAAACCCCTCGGGGTAGCGCGGCTACCTCCCGCGCCCCGTAACCATACAAACGCGTATAAAGAAACTCGTGTAAACCTCATATATAAAATACAGGAGTGTGATCGGTACACACCACTTGGTAGGCTACCCTTGCTTCAGGCCCGACCCCTGCGCATTAAGGCGGCCAAAAGGCTCAAACCCCGTTCTCTCCGCAGCTCTTGGACCGCTCACAATCTCACCCATCATGTCCGAACCAGGCGCGAAATCCACTTCGAAGAAAGGCTCTCCAACCCCTTCATCTTGACAAGCACCGCCTGACGAAAATGCCAACGAAAAAGCTGATCAGCCGGCCGAAGTGGGTGGTTGAGGAGCTGATCGAATTGTCTGCCGGAAATTCCATAGCCCTCAGCAAGAGATCTGAAGTAAATGACCTTATGACCATCCTAAACTAGTATCAGCAACGAACACCACAGGCCCTTCAAGTTCAAGGTAACAGCACATCTGGATTAATTGACAGCTCATGGGACCAAAAAGTTTGTGCATTGCGACTTCAAGTAATATGCCATTCTGCGCAGAGTTGATGGAACCATCGGATTCCGATCCCGGCGGAATGTTGATCCATCGACTATAGTGGCAGTCGTTGAAGCGCCCCTCATATGCTAAAGGAAACATATGAGCGGCCTCGAGGACTAATTAGCACCTCCGGACACGGTCAGGCGGTTCTCTAGAACGCATCTCTGATCTCGCTCACGTACAGCGATCCGAAAGGACCTAGCTCGGGTGTCGGCCTGCAGCGAAACCGTACGAAATAGAGGAACTCCATTGGTGACGATGGCGGAGCCTATCGCGAGTGAGTGGGAGGCAGGCAGTCACCGAAGCACGGGGGGGACCCACCAGCAGTGACAATGTAGTATTTACCCGGCCGAAGTGGGTGCCCATCTCCCTCAACCGGCTGCCTAGAATCGTCTTGTAGGCGGAAAGTACCGGTAAAGATACAGAAAATCTCCACCATTGAATACCGGTAGAGGCAAGCGTTGGCCGCGCCTTCTATCCTCCGAGCACAGCATGATGGTCGCTGGAAGCGTAAATGAAGGTATTGCGCAACGCGGAGCGATCGGGGGACAAGATCTGTGCGAGCCTATCTTGGCTTGTGGATGGTGTCACTCCAGCTCAGGGTAGGAAGGAAGTGATGATCGGGTCGAAGGAAAGGGGTACGTTTGCTCCCGTGAAGAAGAAAGGGAGCCTGGCATTGGTGATGAAGACGGAATGCTAGCAGACAGAGGGAGGTGGGTGTTGCGTGGGAGCACCTAAGAAAGGGCAAACAAACCATATCTAACCGCCAACCGGGTAACCACTGCTTACGACAAGTGTGACATGATACGGTACGGTACAGGTAGCTCTACGAGTGCGGCCGATAAATATATTCGTCACGTGCCTTATCTAAGGACACATCACAGCCAAAAGGTGCACCGAAATTTTCTTATCAGACTCACGTGACGAATAAATCTATCGGCCACACTCGTACTCGAGCATAGTACTTTATCCCAACGTATGTATGATGTATGATACCCTTGCATTACGGTAGCGGCAGGCGGATCTTGCCAGATATCATCATATCGTCCGGCACCATAGACTACTTGTATGATACGAGTACTCGTACCCCCTCCGCGCTCGCCAACCGAGGCTAGCCAACCAGTCCCTCTAACCAAGGCCACCACGACCAGGCGCGGCCTATCGATACAAGTACAGTACTAGTAGGCCTCAAACCCAAGCGCACCGTCCTTCACTCACAACCCCCCCAACAAACTCCGTCCCTTTCGCAACTTGACCACTGCCGCGGGGAGGGGGGCACGGCACTACACGTGTAGTATGGTGCACGGCTGGCTAAGTGGCTACGAAATCTAGTTACTCGAAGCCCCTTCGCGTTACAGTACGAATACCGGCGCAGCTCAATTCCCAGTGTCGAAGTGTCTCTGTTGACTTTCGGGATTGGATGTGTGTCCTCAACCAAGCTGGCACCTGCACGAAAAGGTTGTCTGTGACCACAAGATATACTATCAGAGAGGGGCAAGAATTTCACTAGAAGAGGGAAGTAATCGAACTTGGTTTTGACAGAAAAAGAAACGCTCTATATTTGCTTGTCGAGATGAGGTGTTTTCATCTTTACCCCCCCCCCCGTTGTATGATATCATACTAGTACGTACAGGAGAAGGTAGAGCTAGTCTTATAGGGGAAATTTTCCATTTGCCAAGCCACTTTTCAAACAGAAAATTGTAGGGGGACAAAACCTGACAATACTCGAGTAAGTTACCGGCAAACCTACACTACTCGAGTACGGTATGATGCTTTCCGCCACACCAGTTATTGCAGAGTTAGGGCTGGACCACTCGTACTAGTTATCATATGAAACTCCACAGTCAGGTTGGGGGGGAAGAGGGGAGGGTCGGTAGTGGGACGGCATTCTGGCCCGAGGGAATTAAAGACCGACTTACCGGTACTAGTAGTCGCCGCCAGCCACGGAAGGGAGTGCGGTGGTGCTGGTACGAGATGTACTCGAGTACACGTGTGGGTTTCCGTGAGCATTACTGGTTTTCGGCGGACGGTATGATAGGTATCGTATGTACGAGTACGACCACGCCCGCAAAGCTCTTCGTGGAAAAGGATGCATCATATCATGGCAAGGTCTTAGCGGCAACGGAAGTGCTGGCGCAAAGCACTGGGAGGATACAGAGCTTTGGGAGATGTTTCCAGTCCAAATTAGAGCCGGGCAACAGACCTACGCTACCCATCGACTTGAAGTGGTGGCAGCAAAATTCACTTGTACTTCCCGTGGTAGATCTATTCGTACTGGGAATGACTAGCAATGGGGGTGCCATTTTTTAATATAAAACTCAGACCACGCATGCATAATATTTTGTACGAGCACTGTACTCGAGTACTGGTACGGCTGGTCGTGAGCAAGTGTTCGGGTAAGCGACTGACTGACATATAGTCAATTTCGGCATCAGTAGTCGTTCCTCTCGCCACCTCTATCGCTCTTTCCAGAACCAGTTCACCGTGGTTTTCCTTCCCTCCGCTAGCTTTCCGCCTCTCACGACGAGCGGCTGGATTCAGGGGGTCTGGTCTACCGGTGCTCGTGCTCGAGCACCACAGATACCGGTTCCTGCTGCGCTTGTGGGAGGGTGAGGACATTGAGAAATGTGAAGATAAACCGACCACGGAGATCTGGAAGGTCTGCAGGCAATTCAAGATCTAGCACCTTCGATCCCTTCGTCCGTATCCGCCGCTTTCCTGTTTCCCCAGGGTTGTTCCGGGATTAAGGATGACTTACGTATGGTGAGGGACGTCTGTAGCCGGAGTGGGCGGACATTCATCACAGCTTAGCAAAAGTAAGTTAATATGCCAAGCAGGAGACTTAATAGAGGTTATTCTCTTGGCAAACATCCATTAACTAACTGTGCCAAGAAAATTAACAGAAATTAACATGCTCCGGACATTCCCCAAAAGTTCACCTAGTTTTAAACCCTTATAACTCCATGAAAACTTGTGGTATTTTCATTTTCTCTCTATTAATGTGTAGAGGACCTCCTACTGTATCATCTAATAGAGCTATAATTCTCACCAGAGCGGTTGTTGAAATGCCTTTGCGGCTCGAAGTTGAGCAATAATTTCTTGGCAAATTACTCCGGCTACAGAAGTCCCTCACCATAGTCCAAGTGCATTGATTGACAAGCGGATGCTTTCTACTCGAGAACCCCTGAGTTATTGGTCGCGTCACAGCAAGAGCTCCCCGGCCATACTACCGGCAGGGCACATTTGGCAAGGATTGTCGGTTAAGCTACCGGTAAGGCCGCTAAGCGCGCTAAAGTGCTGCGAAATCTGAGGACAGATTACGGTAGACTATCATACTCGAGTACAGGTAACGGACCGCCAGAGCCCTGCCTATGTAGTTAACATACCGGTAGACTACTCCTCACCAAGCTTGGCACCACTTCGATCTTGATCCATTGCAGCGACCTACTCCACTGGGGCTGCGGAAGGGGGTTGAGGTGTCATCTCGGTGCCTATGGCGCTCCTCGATTCCGCTCTTTTCCGTTCCAATATATCGGTAGTAGCGCAAGCTCGTTACCTAGCTACCATACTCGAGGACAGTACGATACATGGGTGTACCTAGTTGAGGCAGGCGGGCTCAGCAGAGTCAACACTGCCGGTACCGTACAAGTACCATCTCCCGCCCACAAAAGTCTCGTTTGTCGCACCGCGCCCCCACTTCATACCCGAGAGCCTATCTCGATTCAGGGTCCTGATGACTGGTCGCTGGCCTGTATCGCATCGTAGTAGCATACGGGTAGTGCTTGTAGAGTCCGGTACCGGTGGGGTAGTCAAGAGCACTACCGCACGAGTACTTGTACAGTGCAGTATTGTCTTGTCCCCCGCTGGCTGGGCGAGAGGGCTCGGCTAGGGTGCTTACAGGGCCTCGCATCATGCGCGAGAGTGCAGCGAATGACAGACCTTGCCTCAATGATGGAATGCTCCCAGCCTGAGAAGGATACGGTCGGACACTCGGTACTCGAGTACGGTGGGGCAGGTGTAACGCTTGTGTTATTGGCGCTGCCTTGGGGCACCGGTCTTCCCAAGTAAGGGCCGATTTCGATCATGAGCGTCATGGGGTATATAGTATGGTGACCTGTCGGTAACCCAAGGCAGGGCCTCCTATCGTAGCACTCGGTAGCACCGATGGTATGTAGGCATGAACACTATGATTCGGGGCCTGAGTGAGCGGATGGGTGATTGGTATGTTAGGACGTCACGTATGTTACCGGTACCGTCCGGTGGAATTCAGTCTAATACCGGTATGATGGTGTGCGGGCTGTGATGATAGTCTAACCTTACGAGTACTTTGGTGATGGGAGGGTGAGTTAATAAACCGCTCCTTGTTTCCCATCACACAGTCATGATATACCGGTAGTGTTATAGCTTGGCCACATACCGGTCGGTACCATGTTTACTCTACTCGCTCGTACTTGGTGGATTGGGGGACGAAGGAGGTTAATAGCTCCTTGGAGCTTCGGACCACCCACTCCGTTAGATTCATATCACGACCTTCCTTTCTCTCCCTCTCCTCCCTCTCCCTTCCCCTTGGCCCCTTTTGCTATTTTTCCTGCCTACGGTACTCTTCCCCCCCCCTCCCTCCTCCTCCTCCTCCTCTCCCTCCTCCTCCTTCCTTCCTCTCGCCATCTCCTGCACGCTCCTTCCCGCCCCTGCACGCTGTTCACTCCCGCGGGTCCCCCCGCTCCAGAACAGTCCAATTTTAAAGCCGATACCAAAGCTCATCTCTTTAAGCTCCTCCGCCAGCGCTTTCCGCCTATCAAACCAATCATACCATAACCACTCATACCATTGTGTAATCTCGTGACGGCACCTTTCAAGTGAACGGGCGTTAGCTACGGTGCTTTTTGTTGGGGTGTGCCGTTGCAGCAAGCTTCCCTTCCCCCCCATCTTCTCATCCGGCTAGCTATTCGCCCTACGTGACCCTTCTGTACCGTATCACACCCGCACTATATCTCCTGTTCGGGTCCTTCTGCGTCCTGTCTGGTCCGGTATGTTAATTTGATGGTGTGCTAGTTGGGCCAGCTGTGTTCTTTCCACTTCTACCTGAGCTTACCCTTTCCCCTTTCTCGCTCGCTCCCCTTTCCCCCCTTTCCTCCCTCTACTCCTCCGCGCACTGTGCACTCGCCAGTGTCCTGTACTCGTAGCTCACAGGGGAATAGAACCTTCTCCCCACGATACTTTACGACTACCCGCCTACCGACACCACCACTACCGGTATCACTCGTTAGGATCGGCGATATAATCGGTCTTATCGGTTTCAATCGATTCGGTTCACGAGGTTTCGGACTGAAAAAGTGGAGAAAAGGGGTTCGTTGGCTCGGTATCTCTGTTGCACCTCGGTGACCTCACGCCCAATAGGACAAACGGGAACGAGATGCATCCATCGCCTTTCCCGCAGGCTTCTGGATCGAGCGGCTCCCGGCCTGTGAATTTTGCCAGGAATCAGGTAGCCCCCACGGCTAGTGGCACCCATACAGGAGGTTTGTCTTAATTTTCTCTTGATTTCTGTGGATGTTTAAGATTCCTGTCGGAGAATTTTCTGCCTTGCAAATGCGGAGAGAGTGATTATTGATATGCTTGAAAAAGATATATAAGAGACAATAGACGGTAAACGCGTGTGCTAACATTTTCTAGAAGCCGATTCCTGGATAGAGGTGGCTTCCCACCCGAGCGATAGCGCGTACACATCCTCATCAGACGAACACATCATAACCGCTGGGCTTCAAGTCTCCGCCGCCCGCCGAAAGCGTAGATCCACGTTCCGCGATGCCAAAACCCCCCATCCACAGACCGGCGTAGCTCAGGAATCCGAGGATGGCCCGTCAGAGAATGGCGAGGGAGAAGAAGAAGAAGAAGAAGAAGAAGAAGGCGAGGATATGGGATCCATGATCAACGAAATGCCTATGAGCTCGGACGGATACTCATCTCCGGATGATGATGATGATAATGATGATGATAGCGATGATGAAGCAAGCGCTTCAGATGATGCACCTGCTCCGAGGATAGTCTTTTCTGCATCCTCTCAGCAACGCCCATTTCAGGGTAGGAGTCAGATGACACCTGCTTCTCGCCGTCATGGACCTGGCGGGCTTAATGTGTTCGCCCCGAACCATGCAACGGATCACGATGAGGTGTTGCGGGCATCGTTGTCTACGCTCTTGAGCTGTGCGGCCGCGGCAAGGGGTTTGACCAAGTCCCCACCGCAATCACAGGCTTCCGGTCAGGCACAGACCGCATCCCAACAGAGTGGAAGAGTAGCGGTAGAAGGCATTCGCGTGGTCAGAGAGGACAACCTCCCGAGCGAAGCTAGCGGCTCAGTGAACGGAATGAGCAGGCGCGGATCTGTGATTTCCGCAGCAGACTCTGCATCCTCTTCCTCCTCATCCCCGCTAGATCGGGCCCCTTCCGGAAACACCGAGAAAGCAAGGAAGAAGACCCGACGCTCCGACAGAAAATCTAGATCAAAGACCCGTTCTAAGCCCGCCCGGCCACAGGAAACCCCGGAAGGCGGCGACTTCATATCCGCCCTTGGCGTCTCCTACGCCACGCTGGCAATCTCTGCCGGTGCTATCGTCCTCCTCAGCGCAATCACCTTCTCAGCAGGATACGCCATGGGCCGGGAAGTCGGAAAACCGGAGGGTGGGCTCTTCGGCCGGATCACTGGTGGTGGGTCAGAAAGGGGTAAGGCGGTTGTTAGGGGGTTAAGTAGAGCTGGTGGCGGGGGGTTGCGTGGTGTTGCTGGGAGGGGGATTTTGATGGGTGGTGGTATTGGGAGCGTTACTGCCTGAGTAGAGAGAGTGTGTGGACTAGAGATGACCTCTCCCCAAGCGTTTTCACAACACGATGAATGATACGAAATTGGTGTTTGGTCTTGGTTATTTTTTTCTTCTTCAAATGTTCGTCTCGGGCTGGACTGGGTTGGGGACTGGTTTGGTTGGTTGGTCGGATAGGGGTAGCTTTCGTTCCTTCACTTCCTTTCGCTGTTCGTGGTCATTAACGTTTTTCTTTCTTTCTTTCTTTCCTTCGTTTATATTATTTTATTTTAATTTTACATTTTTTTATTTTACGCCTTCCGTTAGCACACTGGGCACAAGTGTTTGTGCTCCGTTTCATAATAGCAGTATAGTACAACCTCCCGTGGTCACGACATTCCAGCCAGTTACAGTATTACAATAACAACACCCTCGCACTCCTAGCCTCGTTCAATCAATCATTCAAACATCCGTCCTCAACCCCCCCACCCCATCCTCAAAACCTCACAATACTGCCTACCCGTATCCAGCACAGACCATTCCTCCCCTTCAGCCCTCTTTCCCCCGCCCTTCCCCACAAACGTGAACCGGCCAGCCGGCCACCCAAGCCCCTCCACGAATCCGCGAATCACTCCCTCCGCGACTGCGAGCGTGCTGCACGGCGCGTACTCCACTTCCACCAACACACCCTTCCACACATCGCCCTGCATGATGTTTGCGATGCGTACCTTGAAGTCATCCACCTCGTACACCACCCCCTCCCCACGCAGCGTCTGTCGGGGGCTCCACAACGCGGATAACTTGGAGCGCACCAGCAGCTCAAATTCGCGGTCCAGTGTCACGATGGCCGAGGGTGTTGACACGATGAGCCTTTGCGGGTAGTGGGGGAGGTCGAGGTATTGCATGTAGTTCCCCCCCGCCGGGAGTTGCTGGTGGGTCTGGGGGGATTGGTTGTTGGACGGGGAGGAGGAGGTTGTGGGGGAGGCGGCGGAAGTGCCCGAGGGGATGGTTTTCTGGAGGAGGCGGTGCTCCAGAGCCCATTTTCCGGTGTAGAGGGGTTGATGACACTTTCCCAGGTGGTCCGCTAGCAGCGGGACCATGTTCTGTGCTGGTGTGGTCAGGGGGGTGTTTATCCAGTAGATTCTGGAGATTGTTAGTTGGGTCCGCAACCAAGGGGGTGGGAAGGAGGAGTAGGGAAGTATGATACCCTGTTACCGGCATTCTCGCGAGATTAGGCGGATAAGCGATAGAATGTTAGAGGGAGTGTGCCAATCAATATTGGTGACGCGATGTGGTAGTGATGGGTGAGCTCGTTGTTCCACCTCAAATTTTGGTCCCGAGTGGTTGCGGTGTTTACTTGCGGGAGCGCTCGCTTTGCGCCATTTTTGTTCGGGCGGATTAGCTCTGGTGCCAAGACAAAGCTTGGACGCTTGGTGGCATGAAATGATGACCGCACCTGAGGCTCAAGTGTGGGGATGATTGAGCCTCACACTGACGTCCGGAATTCCCACGGCCTCTACGTACTGTATGTACGAGTATGTATGAATTATGAATTATGGGGGAAACCCTGGAAACACTACGACTAGTCTAATTTTCACCCCCACCGATAAGGCAGATAATACCGGTATGGGAAAAAAAGAAATATGTAATGGACCTTACTATGATAGGATGGGAAACTCCAACGTCTTAACTCGACATCCAATCGTTCCGGTCTCTCCCGCTATTGTGCTTGTAGTGCTGTACTTTGTACGTAGTACGGTATAGATGAGCTGTCGTACCAGTACGGTGCGGCCTTTGAGAGATGGAAAGTGCTCTAGTATGATACAGTATATGCCCACTCACTCTCCTGAGGAAGGAGGAAGGAGGAACGGGGTGGGGGGATGGGGGCGCATCTGTATGATCGAAAAACACCGCAGCGGGCCAAACCCTCGGGTGGCAATCACTGAAGTACGGTAGGGGGGTCCCGGGTGGTTCCTGCTGGTCCTACGAGTACGAGTAGAGTATGATTGCATGTACAGTATCATACATACCAGCACCATACCTATTCTGCAAGGTTCAATGATAGTATAATAGGCGGTGGGGTGATATGATATTAAATACCCTACACGCTGCTTACGGATAACCCTCAATCGAAGATTATAATTGTGGGGATGGGACAGGTTTGGATTTATATATATATATATATATATCATACGTTGGATGGTTATTGATCGGAAATACGGGTATGGTGGGGTACTTGTGTATGCTACTGGGGTAGCTAGGGGGCTTGTGACTGTCGTTCCGGCGGAATTTGAAAATTGGATCCTTTGGGAGTGCTATTTGGGTGGGTGGGCGGATGTGAGGGACGGACGTGCGGGAGTGTATGATATCTAGGGACGAGAGGGAACTAAAATGGGAAGGGGTGGTTGAGGAGTGGCTGGTAGGTATTTGGAAATACTAGGCTCGGGAATGGGGGACTGACGATTGATGAGCGGTGATCTGAGGGAAAATCCGAACAGCTATGCAGTATCATATGTACGATCCTCAACACACATCTGGCGTACTATTTGCGCGAGGAACACGGGGGATCGGAGAAATGGTTTGGGAAATAAATAACAAAAAAAGAGGTAAAGGGAAAAGGAGGATCTATAACAAGGAAGCAGTGCGCCGGTAAAAGTAAGTGCAAGAACATGAATGAGTTCGGGAAGAATTAGGAGAATGCCCTCCGCTTCTATACGCCATACTCCTAGCAGAGGGACTAAGAAATCTTCACTCGCTTATACCGCTAAATATCTGGGAAAAATTTCGTTAATGGTATAATACATGTGTTGTATATTACAGGGAAACGAAAAATTTCACATCTCGAGTTTTGAAGTTTAGCAAGAGGACTAGCCTAGAAGAAGAGGAAAGGTGCCAAGGGAAAGACGGCGGACTGTATCATGGGCTCCAGAGATCCGGAAAAGACACAGAAGGGGTGAAAACCAGAATATGGGGTACGGCTGTGGGCGCGGTGCGGGAATAACAGATAGCTATGGCCAAAGGCTAGAAGAAGGTAACGGGGGCTGTAACTTGTCGACCTCAACCCGGACTGAGTCTTGTAGTAGATTTAACACTTCTTGGTGTCCATTCGCAGACGCAAAAAAGAGCGGTGTGTGACCATTTTTATCTGGCCCGTCGGGGTTGACATCCTGCTGCCCCAGTAGTAGACTCACTATTGGTTGTGCCCCTCCCCGGCAGACCAGGAGAGGGGCGTCCTTCCCTCACCGTCTGGCTTGTCGGGGTTGACGTCTTCCCGGTCCAAAAACTGCTTAACCACTGATTCGTGCCCCCTAATTGTAGCCCAGGAAAGAGGTGTCCTGCCCTTGTCGTCCAGCTTGTTGGGGTCGACGTCTTCCCGGCCCAAAAGTTGCTTAACCACAAGC
>LN891211.1:0-12851 GCA_900010015.1 Tuber aestivum
TTCATCAGCCACCCCCCCGCTGGGAGGCGGCGTCATGTCTCCTGGCCCGCCGAACGGAGGGGAGGGCGGACGCCCAGCCGCAACCAGGGCTGCACGCTCCCGTTCCGACAAGTGGAGTCGACGAGACAGCACCGAGACGTGGTGGCGAAGGCGCGAAACCTCCTTCCGAAGAAGAGAAGCCTCATCGACCAACGCCGAAAGGGAAGACAAGGCCGCAGCGACCTTGCCTGCCGAAAGGGAAGAACCTCGCTTAGACATCGAAGCGACCGACCGAAGCGAACGAACGACGGAAACGAAGAACCTAAAGGCAACAAACGTAAGGACAAAGCCTTACGAGGTTAATAAATGTAAGCGAAGGTAAAGATTCCTTCGCGAACAAGGCCTGAAGTTATCGTGAGATAAAGTCAGGGACGACGTGGAGGTTAGGTGGATCCTTGGAACGTAAGAAAGGGTGTCCGAAGGAGATTACCAGATTGCGTAAAGAAAGTAAAATATGAAGGGGCACACCCCTTTATATACTAAGGAAATCCTCCATGATCACTAATACAAAGGGAAGGCCTTGGCGTCGCGCGCAGCCGCGATTTCTCTACCTGGTTCCGCTATCTTCCGTTGCGCAGCAACACATCCCAATCGTTCATACAAAGGAAATCCAACCATGCAACCAAGAAAACCACAACCAATATATGCAACGAAAAACCCATGCATATTCCGTCTCCATGGCTGGGTGGCCGTGACAGATACCTATACAATTGAAGAAGAGCATAGACGATACCCAAAACCCAGTCAGCATTATTACCCTCCCCAATCAAGCTGTCCCTATGAAAACAGTAGGTATTCTGCCTTTATCAGTCAAAAAAATCAATTATAGTCACTCTCATACCTTAGACCAGATAGCTTTCAACCTCATACCACATATTATGCTTGTACATACCAGGCACCTCCACCACAGCAGTCACTCTCATATCAACAAACTTGAAGACTTTATATAGAGCCGAGTGATGATCATTTTTCTAATACCTATTATACTGCACTAGTTGAAAAACAAAATAGATAGTCAACTCCTATTGTAGGACCTAATGGTATCCTCTATTATCCTGTTTGGTTAAGAGTTTGCTTACCCTACCAGTAAGAAGAGTACCTCCAGCCACATTGTCTGCAACTCTATGGAAATAGACTCTTCCTGCAGACTGTCAATATCAGATTAGAGCAGCTCTAACATCCTATAGTTGGGAAAGAGCCTTTTACAAAACAACATGATCACCATATTCAGACAGTTGAGATTGCCTCAAAGGCTTCAGCATTGTATTGGATGAAAGTATGGGAAGTGACGAACATGAAGGCAAATCCTATAGACTTGATGAAGTTCATTCATCAGGTTTCTGATGACAGCGAGACCAATGATGATGGTGCTCAGTATGAAGAACCTCTTATGGCAGGGGAGAGAGTATGCCAATTTAGTAAGTTGCCACCAGAGTTTTATACAGAACCAGGACTGGCAAGCCAGAGACAGTGAAAAGATGTCTTCCATGATAGACGCAATGCAGAGGTGATAGGTAGTAGCCAGAAGATCAGACTAAAAACTCTAAGAGTTGAGCGAAAGTCAATTTCGATGATGACAGGCTACTAGAAGTTTGATATCATGGAAGCCTTTTAAGATGCTCTTATTGTGGGGCTAAACTAAGACATACTTATTAATTTAGCACCTATAGTAAAGAAAGACATCTGCCACCAACTATTTCAAGAGCAAACTAAGAGAATGAGGCAAGTTAAAGAAAAAGGAAGAAAAAAAAAGGTGATGATTGATAGAGCCAGACAAGATGATGATGGAGCAGAAGAGGTTTTAGCAGTGGTAACAGATAGGAATTTAGGAGAAGTGGCAAATTTCTATACAAAGGGAACTATTTCGAAACATGTTTGAAGTTATCCAGTTAGCCAGATTTTAGTAGATACAGGCACTGTCGTCCACTGGATACCCATTTAACTACTTCGATTTATAGGAACTAAGCTACAACTATCCGGCGACATAGTTATTCCAATTGCTACGAATGCATTAGCCAAGATTGCCTATTGTTCAAACTTATAAGAAACTATAGCAGCGATACATTATGATCTGTGTATACATATATACCCTCTCTGAAGAATATAAACTGATATACCTGATGCTGCTAAGTTAGCATTGACTTCAAGCAGTTAAAGTGAAGGAGGACTACCGTAATAGCCACTACTACATTATAAGCAGTCATGGTACGAGGATGAGAATACCAGGTTATGAAGGCTACAAGCTACAAGATGTGAAATAGACTTTGCAAGAGCAGCAGCTGTGGGTTCCAATTGCCTGGAGAGATAAGACAGTGAAAAAAGATAGATTGTTAGTGCAGGCTGAGGAAGAACTAAAATGGTAGTAAGAAAGGGGCACAGGGTTTTTCAAGGAGTTGATTAATTTAATTAAGCAAGAGTGTCACAGCCATCGGGATATGGAGACAGAATATGCATAGGGGGTTTGGTTGCATTTCTTAGTTGGGCTTTTCTGGTTGTTAAGCAAAGGATTTTTCTTGTGCTTTGATTGGTATGCGTTGCCGCGTAATGGAACTTAATGGAACATGATGGAGATATTGCAGCTGCATGCGATGCCAAGAGTTGTCTTTTGTATTAGTGATCAGGGAGGAGTTTCCTTTATATAAGGGGGTGTGCCCCCTTACATTTTATGTTTTTTACGCAATCTGGTAGGTCTTGCTGCTTGGCTTGCAATTGGCGGTGGAGAAGAACCCGGACATGATGAACGCTCGCTCGGCCGTGTGCTCGGTGAGCTGTATGTTTCATTTTGTTGGGTTGCCGGTCTCGATTTTTTGAATGCCGTCGTCCCGGATCCGGCGCTGCGTCTGAGTCTATTCAGATTGCCTGCTCGGGGGTTTGGCTGACTGCGGGAGTGGGCCTGAGAATCCTTTTGCATGATGTAATTGTACTTACCTGCAGTATCTTGCACCAAAGTTGGGATTCAAAGTGTAGGAAAGTGGTATTCTGGGTATGGATAAGAGTGGGTAGGCATAGAAACCTCTTGCGTCCAACGACGCGCCGGTTCTTATACCAAAACACTACATTTAAGGGGGTTGGGAAGCTGTCACAAACTGTGACTAAGCAAGGCAGATTTTACATAGCTTGGATTTACAAGCTATAGGTATGTGGGATTTCATATGACGCACACTAGTGCGCCATAGGTTATTATGTTTACCTGTTGGTGACTCACAGTTGTGAGTCACACAATGTTATGATTTTCGCACATGACACAAATTATGAGTCATGGGTTTCACTCAGGTGATGCGAGTTGCGCACCTGAAATAGTTATTAAGGTTTTGATTAGGTTTAGGCAGGTTGCGCAGCGACTCATGAGAGTCAGCTGATGGATTTCGTGTGACTCATAGTTATGAGTCACAAGGGTCGCGTGACACATAAGTATGAGTCACGCCAGGTGAAGAGCTACTATATAAAGGGTCACTAGGACCCCTAGTATTAGCTCTTCACATGTTCTTCTTGTTTATTTCCTACCTTTAAGTTATTATCAATAAAACCTACTTTTACGCTCTTTAAGATTTATCTTAAGAAACCCGAGAAGTGTCTTTCCTCTCAGAAGAAAAGATTGAGTCCTAAGCGAGGACTAAGGAGAAGAATAAGGAGATAGGCGCGAGTACTATAGTAGTCAAGAGACTAGACTATAGTGATCGCATAGGCATAGGCCTAAGAGCTATCACCTTACAGAGAAGTATCGTTACCTGTCGCTAGGTCCTACTCGGTAGGATTCATAATATTAGAACGTGTCTATAACGCGACACTTAACGACTACACAACGGATCCATTCAACAGAGATCACGAGGGAGACATAGACATCCAAGACGACAGTCTAGGATTAGGAGGATTGGAAGAAGCATTAAGCGAAGCAAGTCGACGCTCAGCAAGATCGACAAGTCCGGTTACACCTGAACAAACGACCCCTCCGAACGAAGAAGACCCACCCGAGACACCAAGACCTGAGAGAATGTCAGGACCAGCACTACCCCCAGGTCCGCCTCTGGACGGACCAGCACCTCCTCAGATGATTCCACGGGAGGAAGTGGAACAAATGATACGAGAAGCTATAAGAGGAACCGGACAACAACCCAAAGTCAAGACTGCACCACGATACGATGGAGAAAGAAGCAAGCTACGAGGATTTATGGTCCAACTCTTGACCTACTTCGATGCGGTCAGATGGACTATGGGAAATGACCAAGACAAAATACGATACACCTTTACACTACTGGAAGGACAAGCACTAAAATGGATAACCCCCATCGTGGTTAGCAACGCTGCACCCTGGACAGACTGGGCCAGCTTCAAAAACATATTCGAAGCCCAATTCACAGACCTAGAATTGAGCCAATCAGCAAGGAATAAATTGGAAGATATTCACCAAGGGGCAAAAACTGTCACCGATTACTGGTACGAGTTTCAACTACTCCAGTACGATGCGGCTTGTGACAAGGCCTCAGCTATGAGGTGGTTCATGAAAGGCTTAAAAAAGACCTATCAAGACGCATGGAGATTTAGCGAAGAAAGATTTACTACAACTGAAGCAATGGCCCACTGGGCAATCCGCAAAGAAATCCAGTTCGGACAACTAGACTGGATTCAGAAGAGCCAGTACAATATGAATACAAGAAACCAAGGCGCACCTAGGAACCAGAATGGAACCTATCGAACTACCACCTAAGGAGGAGAAGCCATGGATCTGAATGCAACTAGAAGGAAACCCTCACTCAACCTTTCAAGAGACCAGTGCCTTCGACGACAAAACAACAATCTATGCCTAAGATGTGGCATAGGAGGATATATGATCAAGGATTGCAGACGATCTGCCAATCCCATTCCAAATCAAGAAAGAAAGAAGCAGAACATGAGGACCAACCCTAGGTTTCAACCACGCAGTAACCTAAGGGAAATCGACATCGAAGAAGAATACGAAACGGTGGTAAAAGACGGAGGTCTCCAGCAATAGATGGTCTGAGGGACCCTCCGAAAGACAAACCCATCGCAATGGCCAACTACTACACTCTTTTAAGCGCAAATACGGAAGACAACGACAATGATCATATCATGATCAAAATAAAAATCTATAACGACAAAAAACCAGAAACCATGATACACGCAATGCTCGACTCCGGAGCCACGGAGGACTTCATTGATGAAGAAGTCTGCAAGAGACATCAGCTAAGAACCAAGAAAGCAAAAAAGGAAAGACAGAGTTACCTCGCCGATGGAAGACCCAGCGCCATGGGACCTATAACCCATACCGCGCAAGTCACTATGGAAATTGGAAACCATAGGGAAGTGGCTACTTTCCAAGTGGCAAATCTACAACACCATGAGATAATTCTCGGAATGCCATGGTTAAGACAACATAATCCCAGCCTAAATTGGGAACAAGGAAAGGTTACGTTTACCAGCGAACGATGTACGACATGGTGTCTCAACAGTTCACTGGTAATATATGCCACTCCTGAAGAAGAAGCAAATCAAAAGAACCTGGACGCAAAATTCAGTCGAGTTCAAACAAAGAATCAAAGGATCAAAGTTCAAAGATTAAGCCATGAGGCTAAGATACCCACAAAAGGATCAGAGAAGGTAGCAGGACACGACCTGTATGCCAATGAAGAAGTCACGATACCAGCCAGAGGGCAGGTAATCATTCCCACTGGAATAGCCATACAGCTACCTCAAGGCACCTATGGGCGTATAGCACCACGCAGCGGTCTCGCAGTCAAACATCGACTCACTACCAACGCAGGAGTAATAGACGCCGACTACATAGGTGAATTGAAAGCTGTTATGGTCAACCAAGGGAACCAAGACCATAAGGTGGAAAAAGGAGACAAGATTGCCCAACTAATCATCGAAAAGATCAATGAACAAGAATTCCAAGAGGTGACGAACCTAAGACAAACCATCAGAGGAACCAAAGGGTTCGGAAGCACGGACAACCAAGGTCCAACCAAGAAGAAACAACCGAAGGTCGAAATCAATCGGATATCGGCACAAGCATTCAGCAAGTTTTATCGCAGAGGAGATATGGCAGGAATCCTTAAGTGGGATACTCAAGAAGAAAAAATCAGTCTGTTCAAGATCAACATCAGTACTGAACTGGCCATAAGGAATCGGACTCAAGCAAAAGAAGAAAGATTGGATCAATTAATATCAAAGGAATACCACCAGCACCTGGACCTATTCCAAGAAAAAGAATCCACCAGGTTACCACCTCACAGACCCGAGGTGGACCTTGCAATCGATTTAGAAGGAAGCACCGAGTGTTTACCCAAGAAAAGGATATATCTACTAGGAGAAACAGAACTCGAAGAACTAAGAAAATATATTCAGCAAAACTTGGAACGAGGATGGATCAAACAATCTTATGCCAAGGGAGGATCACCCATCCTGTTCATCAAGAAAAAGGATGGGAAGTTAAGACTATGCATCGACTACCGAGCCCTCAACGGCATAACCAAGAAGAATCGATACCCCCTACCTCTAATCGGCGAAGCACTAGATCGACTAGCATCAGCCAAATACTTCACCAAATTAGACATACGGGACGCCTACCACAATGTCAGGATAAGAAAAGGAGACGAATGGAAAACAACTTTCACCACGAAATATGGAAATTACCAATACCTCGTTATGCCCTTTGGGCTAACCAACGTACCAGCATCTTTCCAAAGATGGATCAATAACGTACTCCACAAGTACCTGGATATATGCTGTATAGTCTACCTGGACGATGTACTCATATACTCCAAAGATATGGAACAACACAAAAAGGATGTCAGCAACATCATGGCAGACATCAAAGCGTCGGGAATGAGGTGCAAACCCAGCAAATGCGAATTCCACAAAAAAGAGACGGAATACCTAGGATTCATTATCAATGGAGAAGGAGTACAAATGGACCCAGTTAAGACCAAAGCGATATGGGAATGGGAATACCCAAAAAATAAAACGGATATCCAATGTTTTATGGGATTCTGCAATTTCTACCGAAGGTTTATAAAAGGATTTAGCAGGACTGCTAAACCACTATACAACCTGACCAAGAAAGACGTCAAATGGGATTGGGGACCTAAGGAAAAGGAGGCCTTTGACGAATTAAGAACCAAGATCACCCAAGGACCAATTTTGGTGCATTTCAATCCGGAAAGAGAAACCATGATCAAAACGGACGCATCCAAATATGTATGCTCCGGCATACTATCTCAGAAATGCGAAGACGGCAAATGGAGACCAGTGGCATTCCGATCCAAGACAATGACCCCAGCAGAATGCAACTATGACGTTCACGATAAGGAACTATTGGCAATAGTTCAGGCCCTGAAGGAGTGGAGAAGATATGCTCAAAACAACAATGCATCAGTTAAAATCCTAACCGACCACAAAAACTTAGTACCCTTCATGACCACGAAGGAGCTAAATGGACGACAAATAAGATGGATGGAAAAACTCAGCACTTACAACTTCAAAATCGAATACCGTCCAGGAAAAGAAGGAGGAAAACCAGATGCATTAACTCAGAGGGCAAACGACAAACCAAATACCCCAGAGGATGAGAGAATCAAACTAAGACAACAAATACTATTACCAAAGGAAAAATACTTCCAATTGGGAGAAGAAGACAGTGGCTACGAATCACTGAACGAAATCAACACAAGAACGACATTGGAAGAAGATATCAGGAAGGAAAGCCAGCAAGATGAGGAATGTCAAAAGATAAGAAAGGAACTGGAGGCCGGCACGAAGGAAGTCAAAGGCATAGCCCTAGGATTATGTGAATAGAAGGATAAATACTTGTGGTACGATGGGAAAATCTGGATACCGGATAAAGAAGAACTACGCATGGAGATCATACGACACCATCACGACCCACCATACGCAGGACACGGAGGAACAGCCAAAACTACCGAATTTATCAGCCGACGATACTATTGGCCCAAAATAAGAGAAGACATCAAACGATATGTCAAAAACTGCGACATATGTCAACGAACTAAAGTCGTCCGACATGCACCTTATGGATTACTCAAATCAAACAAAGTGCCAGGAAAACTATGGAAATCAATATCACTTGACTTCATTACGGATTTACCAAAGTCAAACGATCAAAATGCCATTTTAGTAGTGGTTGATCGTCTGACCAAAATGAGTCACTTCATACCTTGCAGAATGGATATGACGGTAATACAATTTGCGGAAATATTTCTAAAAGAAGTATATCGACTGCACGGATTGCCAAAAGACATCATTAGTGATAGAGGATCACTATTTACGTCAGAAACATGGAAAGAGATAACAGAAAAACTTGGAATCGAACGACGCATGAGCACTGCATTCCACCCGCAGACAGACGGACAGACGGAACGGATCAACGGCATATTAGAACAATACCTACGGGCCTACGTCAATTACCAGCAAGATGATTGGTGTAAATGGCTACCGACGGCCGAATTCGCCTACAACAACGGAAAACAAGAAACTATCAAGACAACCCCCTTCTTTGCAAATTACGGACTGCATCCAGAACATGAAACCAGAGGTCATATGCTCCAAGGAAAGATAACGGACAAAAAAGATATGAGTCAACTACATGATATATTACGAACAGAAATAGTCACGGCGCAATTACGACAAAAGGAAGAATACAATCGTAACCGAAAACCCGATCCAAACCTGAAGTCAGGAGACATGGTTTGGTTACTACCAAGGAACATCAAGACCACGCGACCAACAAAAAAGCTGGATTGCAACAAAATAGGACCATTCAAAATCTTGGCGAAGATAGGAAGCTGCGCTTATAAGCTCGACCTTCCACCCACGATGAAGATACATAACACCTTCCACATCAGCCTCCTCGAACCCTACCAAAACAATCCTCTACCGTTTCAAAAGAAACCAGCACCACCGCCTATTGAAATAGACGGTGAATTAGAATACGAACTCGAAGAAGTCATCGACTCTCGGTTACACTACGGTCGCTTGCAATACAGAGCCAAGTGGACTGGATACTCTCCCGAACACGATAAGACCTGGTACCCAGCCGAAAACTTCGAACACGCACAAAATGCAGTCCACCAGTTCCACGAACGATACCCACGCAAGCCACCAGCTGACAGTCGAGGACATACCCGAATCAGGGCATGTTGCGCCGACACTGTACCGCACAGACTCCTACCAGTGGCAACAATTACCGATACCATCAACCCTGCAAAACGCTCCGGAACGCGACGCGTTCAAACACATTACACCAACAAGCCCGCGGTATCGAACCCCCACACCAGTCAAGGAAGAACCTACAGACGAAGACTGGGCAAATCTGGTGGATTTACCCCTACCGAAAACCACGACACACGAAAGGGAACATGCGAACCTGTCATAGACAGGATGCTACAACGAGGAGTGCCATGTGCACAGAAGCGAGAAGGAGGGCTCAGGATATTGGCCTCGAGAAGCGAACCGATGGCCACCCAAGACTTCACCACGAGGATCACCCACGAGATCCCCAACACCAGAACCAGTGGCTCTGGTACAATATATCAAACCGACTCCGAGGACGGAGTCGAAGAGGAGGGGGGCGAAAAAACAAAAATGGGCAAAGCCCAGGAGGACGAGGCACGTCTCCTGGGAAGAAGAGATGGAAAAACCAGAGACGACGGTAATGAAATTGTTGGCAGAAGCGGAGGAGACGAAGAAATTGTTGGAATGGCAAGCGGAAAAAATAGGACAACTCCAGAGCGAGTTAAGGGATGAAACGAGGATAAGGAAGGCACTCCAAAATGATTGGAGGAAGGAAGAGAAGGAGGCGGAAAGGACCCTGACAAGAGTACGGAAAGTCAGCACTTGGCTGAACAAGGAAGCCAAGTGGGGACTACCGGCAAGGGTATGGGGAGGATTGGAGGATAGACTGTTGTAAGCCCGATGGGACTCGGGCTGAGGGAGAGGGGAGCTAATGTCACAAACTGTGACTAAGCAAGGCAGATTTTAGATAGCTTGGATTTCCAAGCTATAGGTATGTGGGATTTCACATGACGCACACTAGTGCGCCATAGGTTATGATGTTTACCTGTTGGTGACTCACAGTTGTGAGTCACACAATGTTATGATTTTCGCACATGACACAAATTATGAGTCATAGATTTCACTCAGGTGACACGAGTTGCGCACCTAAAATAGTTATTAAGGCTTTGATTAGGTTTAGGCAGGTTGCGCAGCGACTCATGAGAGTCAGCTGATGGATTTCGTGTGACTCATAGTTATGAGTCACAAGGGTCGCGTGACACATAAGTATGAGTCACGCCAGGTGAAGAGCTACTATATAAAGGGTCACTAGGACCCCTAGTATTAGCTCTTCACATGTTCTTCTTGTTTATTTCCTACCTTTAAGTTATTATCAATAAAACCTACTTTCACGCTCTTTAAGATTTATCTTAAGAAACCCGAGAAGTGTCTTTCCTCTCAGAAGAAAAGATTGAGTCCTAAGCGAGGACTAAGGAGAAGAATAAGGAGATAGGCGCGAGTACTATAGTAGTCAAGAGACTAGACTATAGTGATCGCATAGGCATAGGCCTAAGAGCTATCACCTTACAGAGAAGTATCATTACCTGTCGCTAGGTCCTACTCGGTAGGATTCATAACAGAAGCACATAGTATCACTCGGTATTGGAGGCAAAGAATCAGGTACAAAAATGCATTTTCTGAACTTTCTCCAGGCTCTCTCTGAACTTTCTCCAGACTCTCCACGTCCCCGAATCACACTGGCAGCCTGGTGAGATGGCTGTGGAAATGAAAAGGGTGCTACCGTTACATGTTGGCGTCCATCTAGCCACAAATAGTATTGTGTAGCAACATGGATTCTTTAGTAAAACTGCTCATGTCTAAAAGGAATTGGTTGAATCTAACCTCACCTCCGGACACCGAATCTGTTCAAATGTGTGGGTACGGCACTATCTTAATAACTTTGTATGAAAATACGACACAGTAGTAAGAGTATACTGCGGGCACGCTAAGCGAGGAGGAATTTTGTATGAAGGTAGATTGGTCGTAGTTCTTGTCCTTAATTCTCTTAAGCGAGATGGGTGGTAACCCCTATTTATACAGGTGCGCATCCTTCGCGTAACTAAGAGGAAATGTAAGGGAAAACATAAGTGTCGACGTGTTTGACCGTAACATAAGTAGGAAAAACATAAGTGCGAACGTGTTTGACCCTAAAGAACTGCCAAGGAAATCCCATAAAACATGCGTAAATCTGAGGTGGTGTGAACGGATAATTAGAACATAATTGTAAATCAAATGACCGATGACCGTGCATGATGATGCATAAAATGTAAGAAATAAATCCGAACACCAGATAAGAAAAGCACGCCATAATCCCCTAATCGTATCATGAAATAAACAATGAAATATACGTAATACATACTCCGCTGTAGTAATGTCCGTGAACTAGAAATAATACTAAGTAGAGTAATATACGATATTATCAAGGAGAATATACATATGAAACGAATTAGAAAATTCAACACTTCCCCTCATTACCTACAGCCCAAAAGTCCCATTAATCGTTCGTGAGCCAGTTTCGCTAAAATCTTTGTGCAGATGTCGGCAAGGTTATCGGAGGAGGCAACCTTCAGGAGCGTGAACGAGTCATTATCGATTTCTTCCCGTATTTTGTGGTAGTGTATATCGATGTGTTTCGTTCGGTCGTTTAGCTGATGGTTTCTCGCGAGAAAGTTTGCGCCGGTATTATCTGCATGTAAAGCGATCGGTAAGTCGAGACGGATATCTTTGAGACCCTTTCGGAACCATTGGATTTGTCTTGCGGCAAGTGACATTGCGACGTATTCGGCTTCGGTTGTTGATAGTGCGACCGAGGTTTGCTTCTTCGAGCGCCATGAGATGCATGCACCGTTGAGAAGTACAATGTATCCCGAAAAAGAACGGCGGGTATCGAGCCAAGCAGCGAAGTCAGCGTCGACGTAGGTATCGATAGCGTTTGTCGCGTTGTAAGGGTAGAAGAGTCCAATGTGTTTTGTTCCGTTAACATATCGAAGGACGTGTTTAGCGGCCTTGAGGTGTTGTTCGGTAGGGCAAGCAGAAAATTGCGAGAGGAAAGAAATGGTGTACGCTAGATCGGGTCTTTTGCCAGTAGTCAGATACATAAGTGATCCTATCATCAATTGGTATTTGGAGGGGTCTGGAATGCATGTGTCTTCGGTCCCGGACGTAAGTTGAATGCCTTTTGGTAAGGGTGTAGAGACGCTGTTAGAGTTTTCCATTGAGAATCGTTTGAGGACTGACTTGATGTATTGCTCTTGGGTAAGATGTAGCCCGTCTGGTGCGTATGCGATGTGCAAGCCGAGTAAGAATGTGGCTTCCCCTAGGTCTGTAATCTCGAATGCCGTTTTCAGGTCTTCTATGAGAGATGTAGCTTCTGGGGTGTCGGCTGCGTGGATAGCGATGTCGTCAACGTAAATCGAAACGTAGATGTCGTGTTTATCGTGAACAAACATGCATGGGTCAAGGGATGATGTCGTAAATCCTCTGGAGGGCAAGAATCTGGCAAAGAGAGCATACCATTCGTTTGCAGATTGCTTAAGTCCATAGAGACATCGGTTAAGTTTCCATACTTTGCCTTCGTCACCGAACCCAGGTAACGGTCGCATGTAAACTTCTTCTTTCAATTCGCCGTAGAGGAAAGTGGATTTAACATCGAATTGTCGCGGTCGCCATTTGTTTTTAGCGCATATCGCGAGGAGGAAGCGGAGAGATTCGTAACGTATGAC
>LN891211.1:23395-62855 GCA_900010015.1 Tuber aestivum
CACAACAAGGAATAGACCGTCGCTCAACCTCGGAAGAGATGAATACCTTAGAAGACGAAACAACAACCTGTGCCTAAAATGCGGAATAGCAGGGCACATGATAAAGGATTGCAGACGGCCAGCCAACCCAAGTCAAGGAAGAAACCAACAGAACAACAAGCCAAGTACCAGATTCCAACCACGCAGCAATATCAGGGAAATCGATATCGAAGACGAATACGAAACGGTGGCAAAAGACGAAGGTCCCCAGCAATAGATGGTCTGCGGGACCCTCCGAAAGACAAACCCATCTCGACGGCCAACTACTACACTCTTTTAAGTCAGAAAAACAATAACGACAATGATCATATCATGATCGAAACCACAATATACAACGACAAAAAACAAGCAATCAGGATACATGCGATGCTCGACTCAGGAGCAACGGAAGACTTCATAGACAAAGAAGTCTGCAAGAAATACCAGTTAAGAACCAAGAAAACGAAGAAAGAAAGGCACATTTACCTCGCGGACGGAAAACCCAGCGATATGGGACCAATTACCCATACAATGCAAGTACCTATGAGCATCGGGAATCATAGGGAAGTGGCGATCTTCCAAGTGGCGAATCTGCAAGACCATGAGATAATCCTAGGAATGCCATGGTTAAGACAACACAATCCCACCATCAGTTGGGAAGAAGGAAAGGTTGCATTTACCAGTGAACGATGTACAACATGGTGTCTCAACAGCTCGCCGGTAATATACGCAACATCCGAAGAAGAAGCAACCCAAGAGAACCTAAACGCGAGGTTCAATCAAGTTCAACCAAGGAAGAATCCAAGGATCAAAGTCAAGAAGCTAAGCCAAGAAGCAAAGATACCCACAAGAGGATCCGCATGGGCAGCAGGTCACGACCTATATGCCAACGAAGAAATCAAGATACCAGCCAATGGGCAGGTAATTGTTCCAACAGGCGTAACCATTGAGTTACCTCAAGGAACCTATGGGCGTATAGTACCACGCAGCGGTCTCGCAGTCAAACACAGACTCACTACCAATGCTGGAGTAATAGACGCCGATTATACAGGTGAATTGAAGGTGGTCATGGTCAACCAGGACAACAAAGACTATATGGTGAAAAAAGGCGATAAGATCGCACAGTTGATTATCGAAAAAATCAATGAACAAGAACTCCAAGAAGTGGAGAACCTGACCAAGACCACCAGAGGAACCAAAGGGTTCGGTAGCACAGACCAAGAGAGGCCGACACCAGAGAAAACTCCAAGGATCGAAATCAACAGGATATCGGCACAAGCCTTCGGGAAATTCTATCGCAAGGGAGAAACAGCAGGAATTCTCAAATGGGATTATCGAAACCCAGGAACAAGCCTAGCAAAAATCAATATCAGCACAGAGCTAGCCATAAGAAGTCGACCCCAGGCAAAGGACGAGAAACTAGACCGATTAGTACCCAAGGAATACCATCAACATCTAGACTTGTTCCAAGAAAAAGAATCAACCAAGTTACCTCCCCACAGACCAGACGTTGATTTGGAAATCAATTTCGAAGAAGCTAGCAAAGGACTACCTCAGAAGAGAATATACCCGCTAGGGGAAACCGAACTCGAGGAACTAAGGAAATACATACAACAGAACCTGGAAAGAGGATGGATTCAGCCATCCTATGCCAACGGAGGATCACCCATCCTGTTTATCAAAAAAAGGATGAGAAACTAAGGTTATGCATTGATTATCGAGCACTTAATCACATAACAAAAAAGGATAGATATCTCCTACCTCTCATAGGAGAAGCATTGGATCGACTAGCGTCAGCCAAATACTTCACCAAATTGGACATTCGAGATGCCTATCACAATGTTAGAACCAAGAAAGGAGATGAATGGAAAACAACCTTCGCAACGAAATATGGAACCTACCAATACCTGGTTATGCCCTTCGGGCTAACTAATGCACCCGCCTCATTCCAACGATGGATCAACAAAGTACTCCACAAGTACTTGGACATATGTTGCATCGTCTACCTGGACGATGTATTAATATACTCCAAAGATATGGAACAACATCGAAAGGACGTCAGTAACATAATGGCCGACATCAAGGAATCAGGAATGAGATGCAAACCCAGCAAATGCGAATTCCACAAAAACGAAACCGAATATCTGAGGTTCATCATCAATGGGGAAGGGGTACAGATGTACCCAGTTAAAACAAAAGCCATATGGGAATGGGAATACCCAAAGAACAAGACGGATATTCAATGCTTCATGGGATTCTGCAACTTCTATCGAAGGTTCATAGAAGTCTTTAGCCGAACAGCTAAACCATTATACAATCTAACGAAAAAGGATGTCAAATGGGAATGGGATATCAAAGAAAGAGAAGCATTCGATGAACTAAGGACCAAGATCACCAAAGGACCAATACTGGTACATTTCGACCCAACAAAGAAAACAATGATCGAAACAGACGCTTCGAAATATGTATGCTCTGGCATACTCTCCCAAAAATGCGAGGACTGCAAATGGAGACCAGTGGCTTTCAGATCCAAAACAATGACCCCAGCGGAATGCAACTACGACGTCCATGACAAAGAACTATTGGCGATAGTTCAAGCACTGAAGGAATGGAGAAGATATACGCAAAACAATCAGGCACCGGTCAAAATACTCACGGACCACAAAAACTTGGTACCTTTCATGACAACGAAGGAACTGAATGGACGACAAATAAGGTGGATGGAAAAACTCAGTACCTACAACTTCAAGATCGAATACCGCCCCGAAAAAGAAGGAGGAAAGCCAGATGCCTTAACAAGACGATCAGCAGACAAACCAAAAGATTCGGAAGATGAGAGGATCAAACAGAAACAACAAATACTATTACCAAAGGAAAGATATTTCCAAGTGGAAGAGGAAGACAGCGGATATGAGTCTCTAAACGAAATCAACACACGGACAACATTGGAAGAAGATATCAGGAGAGAAAGTTCGCAAGACGAGGAAATCCAAGCTACCAAGAAAACGCTGGCACAAGGAATCAAGGAAGCCAAGGGGGTAGCCTTAGGATTATGCCAATGGAAAGACGACTACCTATGGTACGACGGGAAAATCTGGATACCAAACAAAGAAGAATTACGCACGGAAATCATACGACACCATCATGACCCCCCATATGCTGGGCATGGAGGAACCGCCAAAACTACCGAATTCATCAACAGAAGATATTACTGGCCCAAGATAAGAGAAGACATCAAACGATATGTCAAGAATTGCGACACATGCCAAAGAACCAAGGTGGTACGACATGCACCTTACGGATTACTCAAATCAAATGAGGCCCCGGAAAAACCATGGAAATCTATATCATTGGACTTTATAACCGAACTACCCAAGTCAGACGATCATGATGCCATACTAGTGGTTGTAGATCGCCTGACCAAAATGAGTCACTTTGTACCGTGCAAGACGGATATGACGGCACGGCAGTTTGCAGCAATATTCCTAAAAGAAATATACCGCCTACACGGATTACTCAAAGACATCATTAGCGATAGGGGATCCCTATTTACTTCTGAAGTATGGAAAGAAACAAAGGAAAAATTACGAATCGAACGACGAATGAGCGCAGCTTTCCACCCCCAGACGGATGGGCAAACGGAAAGAATTAACGGCATATTGGAACAATATCTCCGCGCATATGTCAACTACCAACAAGACGATTGGTACGACTGGCTATCACTAGCCGAGTTCGCCTACAACAACGGAAAACAAGACACAATCAAAACAACCCCTTTCTTCGCAAATTACGGCATACACCCCGAATACGAAACCATAGGTCATATGCTCCAAGGAAAAATAACGGATAAAGAAGATATGAGTCAACTACATGACACATTACGAAACAAAATCGTCACAGCTCAATTACGACAAAAGGAAGATTACGATCGCCACAGAAAACCCGATCCAAATCTAAAATCAGGAGATATGATTTGTTTACTACCATGCAACATCCGAACCACGCAACCGACAAAGAAACTGGATTACAAGAAAATAGGACCATTCAAGATATTGGCAAAAATAGGAAGCCGCGCTTATAAGCTTGACCTCCCACCGTCAATGAAAATACACAACACCTTCCATATCAGCCTCCTCGAACCCTATCAAGACAATCCTCTACCCTATCAAAAGAAACCCCCACCACCACCTATCGAAATAGACGGTGAATCAGAATACGAACTCGAAAAAATAATTGACTCTCGATTACACTACGGTCGCTTACAGTATCGAGCGAAGTGGACCGGATACTCTCCAGAACACGATAAGACTTGGTACTCAGCCGAGAACTTCGACCACGCGCAAAATGCAGTCAACCAATTCCATCAACGATACCCCAGCAAGCCGTCAAGCAACAGTAGAAGACGCACCCGAATCCGGATATGTGGCCCCGCCACTACACCGCACCGACTCCTACCAGTGGGAATATCCCAAAGGAAGAGGTGCGATGACGATACCGTCAACCCTACAGTCCTTACCAGAACGCCATGCGTTCAAACACATCACACCGACAAGCCCGGGATACCGCACCCCGAGCCCCGAAAAGACAAAGGACAAGATGGAATACAACCCCGACAACTGGATAAGCTTGAAAGACCTACCGATAACCAAGACTCCCACTACCCAAAGGGAGCACGCGAACCTGTCATGAACAGGTTGCTACGACGACGAGTGCCAAGTGCACAAAAGCAAGAAAGAAGGAGCGGGATACTGGCCTCGGAAGGAGAACCGATGGCCACCCAGGACTTCACCTCTGGGAACACCGACGAGATCCCCCACACCAGAGCCAGTGGCTCTGGTCCAATACATCGAACCGACTCCGAGGACGGAGTCGAGGAGGAGGGGGGCGAAAAAACAAAAACAATGGGCAAAGCCCAGGAAACCGAAGCAGGTTTCCTGGCAACAAGAGATGGAAGAAGAGACGGAGCCCGAGACCTCGAAAGAGGTCAAAATGAAGTGGCTAGCCGAGAAGGTCGAAACCAGCAAGTTGCTGGAATACCAGGCGGAAAAGATAGAGGAGCTAAAGAGGGAGCTGGAGAGGACGAGGTGGAGCAACGACAATTTGACGAAAGAGTTGCAGGGAGAAAGGAACATGAGGAAGGCCCTCCAGAATGACTGGAGAAAAGAAGAGAAGGAAGCAAGAAGAACTCTGGCCAGGGTGGTCAGGGTGAATACGGGAGCGAATAGGTACTATCCGCTACCCGAAGGAAGAAGATGGGGAATAGAAGACTGAAGCCCGATGGGACTCGGGCTGAGGGAGAGGGGAGCTAATGTCACGAACTGTGACTAAGCAAGGCAGATTTCAGATAGCTCGGATTTCCGAGTTATAGGTATGTTGGGATTTCACATGACGCACACTAAGTGCGTCATAGGTTATTATGTTTACCTGTTCGTGACTCACAGTTGTGAGTCACACGATGTTATGGTTTTTCGCACATGACTCATACTTATGAGTCATGGGTTTCACTCAGGTGACGCGAGTTGCGCACCTGACTTGGTTATTATGTTTTGATTGGTTTAGGCATGTTGCGCAGGGACTCATAAGGAGTCGTCTGATGGATTTCATATGACTCATGAGTATGAGTCACAGGGTTCGCGTGACGCAAGGTATGAGTCACGCCAGGTGAAGAGCCACTATATAAAGGGTCACTAGGACCTCGAGTATGAGCTCTTCACACGTTCTTCTTGTTTATTTCCTACCCTTAAGTTATTATCAATAAAACCTACCTTTACGCTCTTTAAGATTTATCTTAAGAAACCCCAGAAGTGTCTTTCCTCTCACGAGAAAAGATTGAAGTCCCAGGCGAGGACTAAGGAGAAGAATAAGGAGATAGGCGTGAGTACCATAGTAGTCAAAGGACTAGGCTATTGGGTTCGCGTAGGCATAGGCCTAAGAGCTATCACCCTACAGAGAAGTATCGTTACCTGTCGCTAGGTCCTACCCGGCAGGATTCTTAACAGTTTCGTACTTCTTACCAGCGTCCTTAACCAGTTGGACAATGGCTTCATCGATCTCCTGAATCCTGGGTAAGTCGTTTGCCGCTTGTGCAGAGACCAGGGAATCACAGGCTGGACGCAATCTCCTCATCCCCTCCACAATCTGGCTGAAATCATTATTTGGGAAACTATGGATATTGACAAAGTTCCTTGCTAGCAACTGGTTTTTGATAGTTGATCGCCACGCCATATATAGCGTCTTCCCATGCACGCTATCCGTGAAGCCAAGAGACGTCTTATACTCGCTGATTTTTCGACTAACAGGGCACTGAGCGTTAACCTCTCCAGCAAGGGAATTCGCAGGAAGCACGTACGCTTGACCTGAGGGACTCAGATGTTTCTTCTTTTCCTTACGGAAGTTGGGCCTGTGGATGTACTGGAAGTTAATGGGGGCCTCCGCCATGTTGTCTTGCTTTATTCTAATGGGTGGAATGGCTGGAGGTTTTGTGTGTTGTGGGCGTTAGGAATAAGTGTAAATAGTTGGTAGTACGGCATCGTTCCCAGGTGGGCAGTTCATTTTATTAATCAGAAATCACGACAGTTAACATGAAAAGTCGCTTGTTTTTCAACAATTTGGGAATTATATTCCCGTGTTCGGGACGTTCTGGCTGGCACGGGATGAAAGTTGGATAATCAAACTATGCGATAGGTATTTATAATCAAGAGTATAAACTCAGAGGTCTACTGCTAGTGCTAATGAAATTCGGTCGCTAGAAAGAACATGCACTTGCTCCTACCTGATGTCGCCATTCAGCGCGCTAGACCGGAACCTGTACTAGCATTATTTCCTGAAGTGTCAAGTGCCTAA
The DNA here is from genome assembly GCA_900010015.1 of Tuber aestivum. Classification (NCBI taxonomy): domain Eukaryota; kingdom Fungi; phylum Ascomycota; class Pezizomycetes; order Pezizales; family Tuberaceae; genus Tuber; species Tuber aestivum. The sequence continues at coordinate 30,257 of LN891211.1, forward strand.
ACTTCCCTCCACCAGTATGGCTACGAGTAAACACCCCCTCACGCATCTCTGGACCTATTCAAAATTCACCTCAATTGCTGGCTTCCCAATCGCCATGCCTATCAAGTGCTCTTTTTGTCACCGCCGCTACGCTCGCGCAGGCACTTTTGAAAAACACCTCCGAACGGCGCATTCAAATTTAGACGTTATTCTCGCGTCTACTGTGCGGCGCATTGCCCCCACAGATCATACTCACGTCGCCGGCAGCGAAGCAGACGTACCTAACCAAGACGACGCGAACGGCGAGAAAGAACAGCTCAATTTAGACTATGAATCTGAAGTGAGCTGCGGCAGATCCGATACCGGTAGATTAAATGTTGCGTGTGAGTCCGATACGGAACCACTCAATGTTGATCGGGTTTCTTCGTCAGCCACTCGACAAGCGGATTATCCAGGCGCTGGGCAATCAATTGGAGACGTGAAGGGATTTGAAGAAGAACTCGATAATCCGTCCGAGGACCCATGGGCCCCATTCTCTATGCCACATGAGTTCAAACTCGCGTCCTGGTTTATTCGGTCTAAAGTCCCAAAGTCATGAATCAACGAGTACTTTTCAACGGGTCTCGGCACATCCGCCTCAGCAGCTTTACCTCGATGTATACATTAGAGGCCCGCCTTCAGCAATTAGATCCATACGGTCCTTATCTGCAATGGTTTGAAGGCCAAGTTGACGATGGCACGAGAAGATTGCCCTTTTTCTATTGCAACATCCTGGACTGTGTCAGATATCTTCTGCGCCAGATCACATATACCAAAGATCTCGTATACGCGCCGCGGCCTGAATATGACGCCAATGGTCAGAGGGTATACGCCGAAATGCATACAGCGGACTGGTGGTGGGACATCCAAGTACAGTGCCACATTGTTACCCAACTACTGTTGGCGGGAGCTCAAGCTAACAGATCTCAGGACGCCCTTCCGCGTAGCGCTACAGTCGTCCCCATTATTGGGATGTCGGATCAGACGCACCTCAGCAACTTCTCTGGTGACCAGAAGGCATGGCCAGTATATATCACGGTTGGGAATCTGCCATCGACCACGCGTAACCGACCTGGATCAATGGCAGTTTTCCTTCTCACTCTCTTGCCTGTGCCCCCAAAACTGGCAAACTCCGCTTCCGCAAATAAACTCCAGCGACAAATCAATGCGGATACGCTACAAGGCGTATTCCAGCTAATATTTGAGCCCTTGCAAGATGCAGCACAAGCGGGCGTCCCGGTCAACTGTGCAGATGGGAGAGTCCGGAGGTGCTTCCCTATATTGGCGGCTTGGACGGCGGATCATATGGAAAATGTGGCCCTACATGGAGTAAAATCCAATGCCTGTCCAAAGTGCGAGGTGCCTCTGGACAGGTTAGGATCCTTGATACAAAACGGGTATCATACGAGGGATTACGCGACATACGAACGACTACAACAAGGAAGCCTGGATCATGAAATAGACTCCGTGGCCAACGACATCAATAGCACCTTTGAGGGTCTTGGCGTCAAGATTGGATGAAACCTCTTTCATGGGCTTCCACGTGTTTTGGCGCCCAATCTATACAAACCAAATTTGCTCCATACAGTTTACCAACAGGATGATTGGTCTCTCTGGTTACCTATGGTGGAATTCACAGTGAACAACTATGCCTCCAAATCTACTAGTTTGTCTTCCTTCTTTGCCAACCATGATTACGACCCCCGTATAGACTTTCTAGACACTCCAGGAGAACCCTCTCGTAAATCTGCAGTCAGAACATTTGTGGATCATATCAAAAATTTCTATGACCACTTGAGAACAGAGATCACCTTTGTCCAGGATCAGCAACAACAGTACGCCAATGAACAGAGGCTCCCAGAACCTCACTTCCAGGTTGGGAACCACGTTTGGCTGAACGCAAAGAACATGCAGACAAAGCGACCTTCGCTAAAGTTGGATGACAAATGTTTCGGTCCTTATCCTGTTTTAGCTCTGGTTGGAACCCATGCCTACCGGTTGGATCTCCTCTCTCCCATGACGATCCATAACATGTTCCAGGTTTCGCCTCTCAACCTTGCCTCTCACAACCCTCTTCTGAGACAAATAATACTGCCACTGCCCTCCATATAGGTAGATGGGGAACAGGAGTGGCAGGTAGAAGAGCTCTTGGACACTAAGTTCATTAGGAACTAATTACAATACCCAATCTAATAGCAAGGAGATGAAGAGGCTATATGGGAACCCCCAACAAAGTCAATAGACTTCAAGCCCTGGAGCGGTTCCATGAACACTACCCTTATAAACCAGGACCCTTACCAGAGTAGCGCGCCTCAGGAGACTTCAGTCTTGGAAGGGGTGGGCTAGTGTCATGGCCACCCAGCCATGTAGGAGGGACAACCATTAGACTTTTGATTGCATCTATTAGTAGCGGTTTTCCAGGTTGTATAGTTGGATTTCCTTTGTATAAGTGACTGGAACATGTTGTTGCGCAACGGAATAGGGCGGAACTGGATGGAAGGATTGCGGCTGCACACGACGGCAAGGATTTTCTTTCATATTAGTGATCATGGAGGATTTTCTTGATATATAAAAAGGTGTACCCCTTTATATTTTACTTTCTTTATGCAATTTGATAATCTTCTTCAGATACCAGTACCTAGGAAGTACATTCTGTTATACTCCGCGTCCTCGTGAACCTCTGAATACTAACCCTGAACCCCTGACCCCCAAGCCTTGTATAACTTGTTCCGGTTGAACCCACGTACCGAGTCCTCATCTACGAACTCCTACCTGCTCCAATCCTGATGTAACTTTGGCTACTCGACCCTCTGACACTGTTCATTATAGTAGTAGGACAGGAGTGATCCCCAGTAGGATGAGGGGGAAGGTAACAATGGCAGTTCGCTTTGTTAGTATAGGAGGGTTGCCAGTGTGTCCCTGATTCCTACAGGTCTCAGGTCTGAGACTGGATAGCTTAAGTTCGCTACATTCTTTCTCTTCCATTGGCTGAGGGCTTCGGCTCCTCAGTTTTACATCTTTCAGGTTCGAAATGCTCGGTTGCTCATTGTCTACGCGTTATTCCTTGTCCACCCATTTCTCACCATACCGTCCAGTCGTAGGCATTTACAGTGTCTTTTAGGTCTCCTCCCCGCCTGCACATGTGGTGGAGATGGCTTTGACTCTGAGATTTGTCCCCCCCCCTGATTATATGGGTTGGTGTGGGGTGATTGGCTCTCAGTCCCCCTGGTGGGGGCTGATATGTGCCGGCCTGATTGGGAACCTGGCTGTGGCTGGGGTTGGCAGTCACACTCATTGCAAGTATGGCACTCCTCCCTGATGGCTGGGAACCTAGTCAGGTTGTTTAGGGTTGGTGTTGGTACCACACCCCATGTTACCCCCAGGTGGGAGGCCAGCTCTGTGTTGTGGGGACTTTCTACTGTGGTAGATAGGATTGCTGGATAGTATTCAGACTGGATTTGTATATTTCATTTTTTTTCATTTTTGTAATAGTCACTGGCCATAACTGCCTTCCCCTTACTTGATGGGACAAAGGACTTCAGTCGCTCTGTTCCTGTCAGGTTGGATGTCAGTTTGGCAGTTGGTGTGAGGGAGGCGAGGGCCGGTAATGGGTTCCTGTACTTAGCTTTCCTGTGGGTTCGCTTACGAGGTGTTTATGGTTGGGGCTTGGAGGCTTTGATGCTTTGTATGGTAGTTGTTATTTGGAGGAGCATGCCGGTGTATTGTGGAGACCCCAGCTCCAGGCTGTCACTTCGGTGATGGTGCCAGCCCTGATTAAGGGACCGGCTGTAGTCCTGCTCGAGTGTATGCTTTTAAGGCGGAACAAGTATAAATAATAAATTAGATAGAATTTGGACACCCTTTCTTACATGCCAGAGAATTATCTTATCCACCATGATACCTTCTCTTTGGCCTGACTAGGGTCAAAGTTTCTCCTCATCACCTTCATCATGGGGTCATCACCCCCTCTCATTCCACTCCCCTCCACACAGCCTGATAGGGCTTTGCAGAGTTGCTTATCACCTATCTTTGGCCTCAGGGCCCCCCCTCGCTTAAACAGCCATGTAGTGGTACCACCACCAGTCTACCACAATACTCAACGGATGACTTTAAAACCCCTAATAGGGCCTTCATAAGTATGTTCGATGAGTTCATTGAATTACAAGGGTTTGAAGCACCAAACACTTTTGGAAAAGCCTTTCCGATCTTAATCCATGTAATACAAATATTGCATGAAGACAACAGGAAGGCGACTGATGGGCTAACCGAGCACATCACCACCCTTACTGAGGAACTGGATGCCCTTCACGCCTCCACACTATCTCAGCCTGCTCCTACCACTGCCCTACTGGTACCTCCTACTACCGATACTACGGAGCAGTCTTCTGTCCCTCCTCTACCCTCTATCCTTCCTCATACCCAACCTCCTGGCCTGGCAGCTCCCCCTTCTTGAACTATGGTAACTCGGAAGGCAAGGAAGCCTTCCCAGAAACCCATGAAGCCTGGCCCCAAGCCAGCCAAATCCTCCTCTACCTCAGCTAAGCCCCTTACCGACAAGAAAAAGGGCCTCACTATGTGCGAGTGTTGGCTCATCATCAAACAAGATGCTACTCCCCTTACCATTACTGCTATACAGCTATGTGAAGGTATCAACCAGGCACTGGCCTCTACCCTCATTCAGTCTGTTTCCTTTTAGGATGGGCATGTTACTCTCATGACTATGGACATGGTTCAAGCCACAACAGTCAACAGCAAAGTTGGCCTCTTTTGGTACCTTATTTCTGGTGCCTCTGCCATTCATCTCGACACCCGTACCACCCAGCTTCTGGCACATGGCATTGCTACCTCTACTTCTCTGGTTTCTCTCCCACAGGAACTTACTACATTCAACTCTGGCTTTTCTCTTACTGAACAGCCAAGGTGGCTAACCTCTGATCTAGCACATATTGGCAAACTTGCCTTAACTGTTGTTATTTCCATTACTGGACCTAAGGCTCCCTCTTTCATTGGGAAGTGCCTCTCAGCCTTCTTCCATACCTACCAAACCTAACACCACCTGCACTTCAACAAATACATCCAGTGTGCCAATTGCTACAAGTTTGGTCACTACAGCATCAAATGCATCTTGCCGGCTTCCTGCCACTGGTGCCTCCTCCCGTACTCTACTAGAGATCACTCCTGCCCTACCACTACCTGCCATCTTCACGGCTGTCCCTGCAGCCATACTATACCCAGGTGTGTGAACTGTGATGGCCCACATGAATCCCATTTGCTTGTCTGCACTTTTCACCTCCGTCCAGCTACCCAACAGTCTGAGGATTCGGGGGACCATGAAGACGAGGTAGACATGAACAGCTCTACATAGGTTGGAATACCTATAATGATAAATACCAACTTCTGGGGGGGCTTAGGATGGCTATTATGGGAAGGGGTCTAGGAAACTAGTTGATAAGAGGGTTGTTATGGTGCCTCTTTGCCCTGCGATCTGAATGCTTGATTGGGTTGCGGGTAGGCTTTGGGAGGGTGATTTCTTTTGTTCATAATTGCACCTTTGGGTGTGAGATTACAAGGTTGGAGCAGTGCTGCCAGTGGTAGTATTTTATTTGATTTGGTTGAGGTTCCCCTGGTCTGGCTAGATGGGGTGGATGGGTACCGGGCTGTTGATGGACTTGTACTTTAGCTTTGGTATTAATGCTCACTCACCAGAGCGGTTAACAGTACAGGGTTAGAGGATCAGTATCTTGTATTTAGTTGCCTGTTTTTAGAGGAGGTAGCAGGGCCCCAGTCTCATTGGTAGATCCCGACTGGTGTTAAGTTGCTGTCGGGGCAGTGCTCGATCATAAGCCATGTTTTGGTGCGATGAGTATAAATAAACTTAGATATTATTTGGACACCCATACCTAGGAATTACACCTCTCTTCTGCTTTACATCCTCTTGAACCTGTAAACCCTGACCATGAACCCCTAACTCCTAAACCTTGTACATCTCTGCTCAGTGGTACGCTTGTACCCAGACCTTGCCTCTGAACTCCTGCCTGCTGCAGTTGTAATGTGCCTTGGGCTACCCAACCCTCAGACCCTCTTCATTACATGAAGGCAAGGGGAAGTAGGGACTCTTGTGAAGGGGGTATAGGCTTTAGGGTCTGGAGATAGTGTTTCTTCTGGTATTTGTATGTGCAAGACTAGGTTGTTAGGAGAATAGCTTAGCCCATAGTTCTGCACAGTAGAGGTATGACTTTCTTTTTGTTCTTAGAATAGATGGTAACTATGGAGGAGGACAGAGGAAAAATCAACCACTATACCCCTATAGAAAACCACCTATTGTTTTATATATTTTTGCTTCTTTCTATCTCTTAAATTATACCGCATATCATTGGAGCACTTCTGCATCCTGTTAAGCCTCAATTTATCTGAGGGTACATTCATGGGATTATATGGAGGGCTCTACTCGGTCAGGCACACCATCCAATAAAAGGGAGGCCAAGGAAATGGTCCACACCGGTACTCGTACTCAAGCACAGTACTGGTGGTAGTCTACTAACCGTTTTCAAAAGTATTCGGATGGCTTGGCATCTTTTCGCCTGTCCCAGCGCTAAGTCATCCGGTTACTTTTGAAAACGGCTAGTAAGCCTATCATATCCTCGAGGGCGAGTGCGATCTGTTGCCGTCGCAACGGTATCGTTGTTGGAAAAAATCACATTTTCCCTGCTCCATACAGCCGCTAAACCTCTTTCCGCTTCGATCACCCAACACCCGAAATCTCGTTCGCTCGCTGACACCTCACCAAATCAACCCTAGCGAGAAGTTCGCTCCACCCATCAGCCAACCCGCAAAGCTTCCTTCCCCTTCACTTGGACTCTCTCTTCGTCCCGTCATACACCGCTCACGGTCTCCCCACACAAAATATCTTCTATCGATATCTGATAACACTAACATATTCCCCCTATTCTCGCTAACGTGCCCTCCCCCTCCCCCCCCACCTCTCCTTCCTTCCCTCTCTGGGTGCTACTAAACCACTCTGACCGCTGACCCCCCCCCCCCCGAGCCTGGTTGATCTACTGGTATACCGACAACAAACAATAAACAACTGCTTTTTTTTTCTTTTTTTCCTTCCTTCCCATTTTACTCAACGGTATTCAGCCCTGGAGACAGTCTTTGCTTGCTGCTACCCAAATGACGCCTCCTAGCTTCTCCTCTTCAATGCCTGGTGGCACCTTTCTTCCTGCCATCCCGAACTCGCTCCCTGCATATCCTAAGACCGTCCCAGCTCATGCCTTCCGTCATTCAAATCAGTCCCCCTCTCCGACCTTTGGACCAACCAGGAAACGTTTTCAAAAGGACAGCGGTTTCAGCGCCCACAGCCCCCCCCCCCTTTGAAGATGCTGGCGATTCTGACGAGGATGTGATGCGCAACAGCCTATACTCAGACAGCGCCTACCGATCAACTTTGGCTACCTCAAACTCCCGAAAGAGGGGCTTGGCAGATGACGATGTAGATGAATACGAACATCGGCCGGGCGCCCGTGCTGATGATGGAGCCGGGGATAGTGATCGGCCTGCCAAGCGGAGAATTATTGACGTTGTTGGGAGCGTTGCGAGTAGGGTATGGGAGTTTTGCAAGGCTAGAGTTCCGATTTATGGCCCGACTTCGAGGGTAACTGCTGCGGAAGTGGATATGAATGTTGATGAGCATTTGTATGACCCTGGGATGCCCAGCTATATCGTGACCGGTGCTCAACTTGGAACCGGTTTATACGGCAACCAACACATTATGGCCTCCTCGCCTCCCCGACCTGCAAATGCTGGTACGGGCAGGGTGAGTTCGGAGGAGCAGAATTATTTTTCTTCGCGGGATTTCTCTCCGAATAAACAAGTAGATGGTGGGTTAAGCTCCAGATGGGTTATGGTTTCCCCTGCGCCAACAGCCTCTACAGCTCCTCAACAACATAATAATAAGCCTTCGCTTTCAGCCTCTACTTCATCACCAACAGGTACACCTACACACCCCCGCCGTCCCCAATCATCCTCTTCCAAGCGCACCAGCCGCCCAATTATTGCTTCTTCAACTCGAAAGCGGCCTACGGTTGTCAGGCCTTCACACCAACGATCTCACTCGTCGTCCACAATCACCTCTTCAGCCTTTGCACCACCGCCACCGCAATCAGCCTTCACGTTCCACAGTTCTCCTATCAGCGGCGGTGCATCGATGGCTAATACTCGGGGAAGGCGAAAGGGACGCATCCCCGGTCTAGCAACAGCACCATCACATGACGATGATGAGGAGGATGAATCGATGCGGAGATTCAACGAACGCCTCCGTGACATGATACGAGAGGGCCGGGAAGCACTAGGCAGCAAGGTGGAGGTAGTGTACGATGAAGACGATGACCTAGAAAACTTCTAAGAGTGTCCGTTTCTACATTCAATGGAAACCACACATGTTACAATACGGGAGGCTCTTTTATTTTATTTTCCATTTTCTCGCAGGGAGAACATTTCAACTGATATATGTTTTAACGATTCATGGCCGGAAGAGCATGTCCCTGACATGGCTGGAGGTGATATGATAAATGAACGGCAGGGTGTATTGCAAATTTCTCGGTGCGGGATCTTTCGCCTCTTTTTTCTCTCCTGGGTTTCATGCTCCATGGCTGCATTCTTTCCGGATGTTTGTTTTTATTATGCTCTCATTTATGAGTTACTGGGATCTGTTTTCGTTTTTGTTTATGTAACAGCTTTTGATCTATGATGTCAATGGGGTGGTTGGTAGACTTGTAGCTCTAATGATTGGCATGATATGATATTTGGCCCTATCAAATCTCTTATGCGTTCAAATTATCAGGGACTAGTGATTAACAGCTTTGATTGTGCCATAGTCTAATCGGACCCGCTATAGCTCTCTTATCTGCTTCATCTCCCCAGCCCTCACCCTAAAATCAATGGCCGCTCCTCCAATGCCAATATTGGTATCATATTATTCTGATAGTATTTATGGCTTTAGCGTTGCGAAAGGTTTTAACATTCTATTCTTGGATGAGGTGCGGTACCGAAAAAGTAATTAGAAACTATGGAATTATATGATAGAGCCTAGAAAAGCTACTCACGTGGGTCCTTTATCTCACCGCGGATCTAATCAAATCTTTTCTCTACCATCGCATCGTATTCACCCCTCTGCCCCTCCAAGGCCCTGACAGCCATCCCATCACCGCCCCGCCCCCAATTATATCATAGGAAGGGCGCCTATCGCTAAACAAACGACCGATCGAATAGATCAACTGTAATCTAACCCCTCATTCGTTTCCCCCTTCTCCGTTTAGACTGGAAAACACTCCAAACATGTCTGAGCAACCAAACAACCCTCTATATTCCAATAGCAGCCGCGAGGCTCCTGATGATACGATCTCCCTACATTCCGCTGCACCCTCCTATACTTCCTCCCTCCCACCTCCTTACACTGATGGACCACCGTTGTCCCTACCACGTGCGCCCGAACGACGCTACAACTCACTGCTCACCCCTCTTCCCGAGAATTACAACGTCACCGCCTGGCCATCTCTTACGGGTTCTGGCCATCAAAGCAGAGCATATGAGAGTGTGGCAGAGCGCCGAACACGCCGAGACGAGGCGAGGATGCACGCAAACTCCCTCTTGGTCAGGGCCAACAATGTAATGCGCACGGAGACTCTACCAGCTGTCGAGGAGGCTCCACCTGCTGTATCGTTGGCTGAGGAAGGGAAGAGCTGGGACTTCCTTACCACGCAAATGGCGGATTGGGAATCGAGGGAAAAGAGCTGGAACGACTTTCGTGCAAGATTATCTAAGGATCAGAGCCGCATCCCTTTCCCCAAGAAAAGGGTGGGAACAGGCGGGAGGTTTGGGTGAGGGCCGATGGAACCATTCGTTCGATCTTCTGGGGCGCCATGGGGCCTGGCTTACATCTAGGCAGCCTGAATGCTTTGTCTACCATCGCTCGGGATACTACCGTAGTACCCTGGGAGATCAGGATTTGATTAGTTCCTGGGGTTTCGCACATTCATTCCTGGCGTGTTTTTATTCTTCTCCACAGTTCTTAGTGCATCTTTGCTTCTGGTAATCAATTTCAACCCTAAATGTATTGGCAGGTCTACTATATTTTCATTTTGCTCCTTTTTCATGTCGTCTATCTGATTATGCGGATCTACCTGTTTAACCTGCAGAACACATGAAATATCAACTTATTCATCATTAAACGCGGGCTGTAAATTAGACTACCCCTTACGCAGCTGCGAGAAGTTTTGCGCGACCCGGTGTACCATATTTGCCTAGTGGAGCGCCTAAGTATTAAGTTACGGAGCCGCACTATTCCTTACTATGTGGTATGGTGTCGAAGCGGTCGATTTGGGAGGGTATGTACGAGGTCAGTTTCCGGGCACCCCAAAAAAACACTCCGTCGGGTCTTCGAGGTGCCTGAAACCGGTGCACAGCAAGTTCATTCCGATTGTGGGGGTCGTTAGTTGATCTTGTTGAGTTTGCTTTAGCGCCCTGGTAGATTTAAGCTGCGAGCTGACCGATATTTGACGGACTCGAAAGATAGCTGTTAGACCAGGCACTTGGTTCTGTACTCGTACAATAAATGATTAATCGTGGATTGATGGTTCTGAACCACCGATCGAGAACAGCTACCGGTATCTGAGGACCGGCCCTTTTTCCATAATATCTAACTGTTTCTAGAATTCTCGTCCGAGGGTTACCCTGAGTCAAAATGAAATTGAAAGCAGGATTTAGACCGTGGGAACCCTCAGCGAGGCGGCACCCTCAGCGAGGCACGGCATGGCTTGGCTGAACTTGGCATGGCTTGGTGTGGAAAGCGAACAGCACATTGCTTTATATTTCAGCGAAGTCAACCTTTTTTTTTTTCTTTCTCCCGCTTTTAACACAACAGAAAATCCACAACACAAATTCCTCCGGAGAGATCATCTGCTTCGGAGGTTCAAACTACAAGCCGATCGACAAATCCCAGGATTCCTCTCCGGGAGCAGGGGCTGCATTAGCCCCTACTCCCTCTTCAAAACTCTCTTCAAATTCTTGTTCTGAAACGCATCCAATTGTTTCCTCTGATGGTCTATAAACTAATCCCTCAGTTCCTCCATCATGTGTGATATCCTTCTGAGCTTTTTCAAGTCTCAATACATTCCTTTCAGCTTTGGAAATTTGATCTGAAAGATGTTGTTCTTCTTGCTGTAACGCTGTACTAGTCTTTCAATGCTTGGGTAATCTTTCCTCCTGTTCAAGCTTCTCAGTCTCAATTCTTTTTCATGTACATTCTGCTAATTTCTGTGTTCTACTACTAAGCAGATAAGTAGTGTACTCACACTTCTTCATGATGGCTTGATGCTCACTGACTGCCTGAGATTCGAAAAATTCAGCAACATCCTGATAATCAATCCAAGCCTTTCCTGTAGTTGAAATTCTCATAGTACGATTTGCAATCCGCATACTTTGGATATCCGCTAACTGCTTCTTTAGATTTTCAATCTAACAGTCTTTTTCCTCGATTTCTGTAAGTGCCCGATTGGCACTTATGGTAATGTTGCTAATAATCTTTTTAGTCCCTACTCTGTTGGACCATTCCTCGATAATGTCGCAAGTGTAACAAGGTCTTGTTGCTTGATTTCGGGTTTGGTTTTTGGTACTACAAGGTTATTGATTTCCTGAGCAGTAAATGTACCAAGTGGCTGGGGGGTAGAGATAGTTAGATTGCTTGGATTTGTAGAATCAGAGTTTTGTGTGGGGGATTTGGGTCTAGATGCTTCAATTTTTGAGACCACAATGTCTCGGTTTACCGGAACAAGTCCTGTGCATCGAAATCTGCTTCTAATATTGCTGGGTGTAAAGGATGCTCAGCCTGCAATCATCAGGATCTCATAAAAGTTGGATTTGGAAACTCCATATTCATGTCATTCAAAGCAGCGAGTGAGTTCCTTTTGATACTGATGCTTGTATGGACTAAAGATACAAACATCTAGCAGCTGCAGGCGATGGGTGGTATGAGGCAGTAGACAATAGGGGATAATCTTCTGTAATACACACAATTCTAAAAATCTAATATTGATGTGACTACTATGTCCATCAAACAGTAGAAGTCGATAATCCCCTGCTGCCTTTTGTACTGTAATCGAATTGAAATTGAAATTTCAGTGAAGATATTCTCTTGCCATTTTTTCATCTGTCTATCCATTATGTAACCAGCCAAAAAGAATATCTTCTGGAATCTCCTTCATCTTCTTAAACCATTCTGCAATAAATTCCTCTGCCTTGAGGATAATTGTTGGATTTAGAACTGTACCAATGACACATATACCCTCGATCACAGTAACAAATTCATGGGTACCATCTATGATAGTATAAGTAACTTTTTTTAATAACTTATCCAAACAAAACTTAAATAATTTGAAAAAAATACTAACTTTGTGCTCGGTACTTTAATTGTCCACTCTCACGAGGATTTCGTACAACTTCTAGGACATGTTCTGACTACCCAAGACCAAGTAGAAATCCAACCTCATCAATATTATATATATTATGAGGTTTTATTTCATACTCATGTACAATAGCTCCTAACTTAATAAATACAGATACAATCAGTACTTATATAAAATTAAAATCAAATAATATAAATATTTAAACTTCAATAATAAAAAGAAATAATAATAATCATTGAGATAAAATATAAAAATAAAAATAAAAACAGGTTTAACTAGAGAAATACCTCATCAAAGAAATGATTTATTAATTGAAGATTGTTTTCATATATGTTGTGAATAAAATCCAACTGTTTGCTGAACCAAGTCTTAACTTCTGGGTGTCATTTTTTGAAAGCAGCTTCCCATCTCTTTCCTAAAACCTCATTTGGCTTCCTCCTTTGTACAACAGAGGTTGCAATTTCACGCAACTGCCAAATCGTTGGCGGGAATCCAAGACGACACTGAAAATAGCACCTCTCTATCACTATTCTCTCCTCTTCAGGCAGAAGCTTCTGCCTCCATTGACCCTCCTCTTCATGGTCTTTTCTTCCTTGTTGGCGATGCATCACAGTACTCAGAGCTGCTCCAACCATCGCCGCAACAATTGTTAAACTTGGAGACGTCCCAGCTGTAGCCATCTCAATTGCCATTTGTTCCAGTACCCGTACCAGAATCCCACAGTCTCTCGAAGGGTTCGAAGGCATAATTCAAGTATTTGTATCAATGAGATGTGGTAGAATGGGATGTCCAATTTTGTGACATACTCTTGTCGTTCAGTGACGAAACCTACTTTACTAACTATTCTAGATGCCAAGCCATGCCGCGGCTCGCTGAGGGTTCCCACGGTCTAATCTCGAGCAGTGCCTTCGATGTCCTGCGACACCCGCGCTTTTACCGGTTGAGAACCATAAGGAGAGGGTAACTGAAGCTCCGACACCAGTTTGGAGAACATACCGGTACATAGGTCCCCCGCGATCCAGTAGGTAGACTCAGAGTTAGAGGCAGTGATCGTCAGAAGAGCATTGACTCCGACAATAGTCTCAGACTCTCGCTCAACCAGTGGAGCCCATGTACCCAACTGCCGGACCATTCTATAAGCCCTACGTTAGGCCAGTATTTGGGGGTGTGTACGAGCAATAGGATTGCCCGTGGCGCACTATGCTTCATTCAGATACCGTAACCTCACGGTCTGTTTTCGCGTCGCGAGGGTTAGCAAGTCTTTGCACTCTGTTTGGTCGAGATTTGTTTGCGGTGCCTGTTTTCTGTGGGGGTACAATACTGCACTTGCAGTGCCAGAATCTCGCGACGCCAGAGCAGATAGTACCCAAATTTCGCTTGAACACAAGGCTCTAGGAGCGGTACGCCGGCCTCTCGATCCGCAAATAAAATGAAGTTATCGCCAACCGAATTTCAGATTCCGGTTCTCGGAAACGAGATTTAAGCTCACTCGCAGGCAGTGGCGCTGACGTCGATAAGTGGCATGTACCAGTACAATTACACTACCAGGTTCCTATGGGCACTGCTGCGCTATCCGTTCAACTGTCCAACGTACTAGTAGCGGGTGTCGCGCAAACGAAGCAGAAGGAAGACCTTTCATGGGCCCAGATTCAGATTCAGATGTCGGGATTGCTTTCCCCTTGTGCCGCTAGCCCCGTGGGTGGTTGGTTATAAACAACCGCTTTCCTTGTATGGAACACAGAGGTGAGGGGGGCAGTCGAGCGCTTAGGCTCGGGATTCTAGTGGAACAGAGCTTGCTATCGGGAGTGTCTCATTTATGGTGCATTTTACCGGACATGAACTCGTACTTTTGGAGACATCATAAATTGAAAGGAATTCACGACATAATCCAGTCCGCCAGTAAGGTTAATATACTACGAAGGGATAACCATCAGTCTCGTTTGGACCTTGGAACGTATCTTTAGCATTGATCCTCCTGATAATACCGCCCTCCCATTGCCGGCGGAGGACCCAAACTTCCGCTCATACAGGCGACCTGCTGACTAGTACTCTCTCTATCCTTTCTCTCGCTCTTTCCCATTCCTAATGAACCATTAGTTATCGCACGGCCCACCCGGTAAACACTAGAAGAGAGAAGGCCGCCAGGAGCCACAATAGCTGTTTTCCAAGGCCAACGTGATTTTGTATCGATCCTTGAGCTTGGGGAAGGAAGAGAGGCCGAGCCCAAGTTTCACAACTAGACTTCCGACAAGGCGAATTTCGTCTTTCGAGAGGTAAAGCGAGGCTACTAGAACCGTAAGCTAAGGACTCAACTCCCTGGGCTCTTACGATGCTTCCTCGATACAATATTTTTAGTAGGGCCGACGCTTTGGCGCCCAGACATTTCCCTGAAAATTCTGCCAGATAAACCTCTAGAGGTCCTATTATTATCCAATTCCCCGTATTCATAGATAGCACACAATTGAGCTGTTGGTTCTTTTTGAGATTCCACTCCTTCCACATAATCCCCTTTCTTTCCCCCATTTCCTCCTCGCTGTGACATCCCAAGGCTACTAACATAAACTACACAGTTCCCAAATTCCCCCATAAAATAACCTTAGGTAGCTGCGCACTATAACCCCCATAAGCCATCCCCAAACTGCCTTTAAGCCGAAGACAGTTTCCGGTGTGCCGTGATAAAGGTGCATACAGCTTTCTCTCATCCCTCATGAACTCGTAGTCCCACAGGTATCTGCTCGCCAAAACCAGTTGTCAGTCCCCGTCCTTTACCTATGTATAAATGACCGCACAACCACCCCTTGCTTGTGATAGTTGCACTTATCATACTTCTCACAACCTCGCAACACCGCCAGGGATACTTGTTTATAGGGATTTTTTTCATGGGCGATAGTTATCAACACAATTCCCCTATCATGAAGGCTGGCCAGGGAGAGTAGCTGCCTTATTATAACAAGCCGCTATACCTCTAGAACAGGCTCTTTATTTTAGCTAGTGAGTGTTAGAGGCGCCGCTCAGAAATTCAGAGTGCGCCACGAGGGGAAAAGGTACCGTAGGCTATGATACATGCTTTGCTAAACCGGGCATTTGCTGATGGTCTTCATCCGGGCGATTGAGTGGTGACACAACACGTGGCCTTGCCGTTCCAGTGACGGCTATTCAAAATACCGGTACGGGATAAACGGGGATCGAAGACTAAATGCACCGCTCTTGTCCCTGCGGACCCACAGGACTATATACGGTATCATACTATCGGTATGGGTTCCGCAGTCGGAGCCTAGACCCAATCTCATGCCGAGACTAGGCTCCTAGCCAAGTATAACCAACGCAAGCCCCATTTCGGCACTTCCCGAATGTGTGTTGAGAAGCCGGCTACCAGGATCATGAGAAGACACTACTTCCGACAGCGACCAACTGGGCCAACGAGTGATTTCTCACGATGATATCCGAAACCCTGGGGGCGACTGCCTTATGTCTCATAAGGATTAGCGCTGATCCCCGATATTATATGGGGTCAGAGAATGATTTCCAAAACTTTCCCCGGATATACTGCATCTGTTCTGTCAGTCCGGTAGATTTGTTCCCGACCGGGCACATACTGTATGATCGCGTTCCATAATCACCGGCTCTAGAACTACCCGATACCCCATCCCTGGTGTGATGGGGAATATCCCCCTCTCGGTTTCTCCTGAGCCAACGCGTCAAGTGATCTACATAGTATGATGCTTTGCAATGTCCTACGGTAATAATGGTGGGGTTTTTTTTCCAGGGGGGTACATTGCCTATCGTCTCGCGCCAAATCCTATTCCAACATGCCCTAGGCTACTTCCATAGAAAGCTTGCATGCAAAGCCCCCACCAGTCTATATCGTTGAAGGTTTCTATGAAAACGCGACACCCTCTTCGCTGCCTGCACCGGCGGAACATTGAGGGTGACATTTGATCGCCGGTCGTATACTTCACACCAAAGATGATGCTTTTCGTACGATTAAAGCACAACCAGAAGCTGTTCGATTAGTGATATTTTTCGCTCGGCGAAACAACTAGCTATATGATAAGCATGTCAGGATCTGAGCAACATAGCCGCAAGTCCGAAGCTTGCGTGAGCCCCCGGAACTGGAAATACTCGAAACAGAGCCTCTTTATATAAGTCGCCGTGTTTGAATTCGAGGTATCGGGACCAGATCTCCAAGCTCTTCTACCACAAGTATGACACCCGGGCGGCCCGGGGAATGGGGTTCCCGGGTGCGACGCAAGTGGTAAAATATTAATCTCTGGGTTCCGGGTCATTTGAATGCATAATTCGGTCGGAATCGATGAAGGTGCCAACAGAGAGAACTCCAACAGCCCATACCCCGTTTTGGTGCGGTTTTGCTGCCCCACAACGAGGCACAAGTACGGTGGGCGGCGAGCATTGAGTTAGGTCCAAAGAAGAAGCCACGCCGCACCAGTACCACTACCACGATTACAGACCCTGAATATTGAATGCTTAATCGGAGAGGGAGAGTAACGACAAACTCACTTTTTCTTTTTACCTGCCATGAAAAAATGCCCCGATTTACAAAGGAACAATCTCATGTGGGTCATCAATAACGAAAAAAAGTAGGATTGGTTGTGAGGATTCCACCATTTAGATGGTAACCCCCTCGTTTTTGATGTTTGGCTTGACCCACTGAAAGATGCTGTGTCCCTACCAGTCCAAATCCAGCAGAGTACGATATCTTGGCTACTACTCTCCCCACAAGCAGTCGGCAGTGATATGTGCGTTGGGGGTCATGAACCGGACACCAAAGATCGTGGCGATTAGCCTATCATAACTACTTTCACCCTCCTGTAAAAATTTGATGGGTGACTTTGTTGCTCGAGTGATTACGCATGATCGACTCCCAGGGCCAGGGGGTAAAGTCTTGGCAGCCGATGAGGCTCATGCAAACTAACGGATCGACGACTTCAACGAAAACCTTACAATCATCCAAAGCAGCGCAGCTCCATATTCTCCGCAACACCGAGCAAAGCAGGCATCTTCCACGTCCTCCATCTTACCACCTCCATCCAACCAAGCTTATCCAAGATTAAACCTCAGCGCGGATACAATGGCTGAACTCCTCAACAAGCCCCGCTCAGAACTCACGTTTGTTTATCCTCTTCTCCCTTCATCTTCTCTATCTCACTAACTTCTACAGTGAGTATGAAATAGCCGAACTAGAAAAATACGAATTCTCCGCCGGCCCCCTCTCAATTCTACAAACTGCCGTTCGCTCTCACAATCAAGTCCTTATTTCCTGCCGTAACAACCGCAAGCTCCTCGCGCGTGTAAAGGCATTCGACAGGCACTGCAACATGGTTCTCGAGAATGTTAAGGAGATGTGGACTGAGACGCCGCGAAAGGCTGATGGGAAGAAGGGTAGACCTGTCAATAAGGATAGGTTCATCAGTAAGATGTGAGATCCTCTAACATATTCGCGATACCTTAGAGACTAATGTGGAGATAGGTTCCTGAGGGGCGACTCGGTCATCTTGGTGCTGCTGAGTTAGGCGGGCTAGGGTCAAGTGGCATGGCAGTGTAGTATATTAAAGTCTGAGATGAACTGTTGAATTGGGGAGCGAGGCCTGTTGAACGATAATGCCTTTGTGCTTTGATGAGAATATATATTTTTACGTGTAATAGCTTCGCTGAAACCGTCTACTTGGGGGTTTTGCATGATTTTGCCGAGGTCACATGAAAGTGGTGTTGGTACAGGCAGAAAGCCATTAGACCACTCGTATCGTGCCAATCATATTGAAACATTGCACCGTTGATTGACAGAAACGCTTGTGACGAGCATCGCAGGGTTAGGGGTTTTTTTTGCCCATTTCAGAGCTTCGCATTGCCCGGGCACCAGTACTGTACCAGTACAGCCGCTCGCCAAGTGGCCTACCCCATCTATCTTGCCAACCCCCTTTCCGTGAGTTTCTCAACTCCTTTTACACAATGGATGACCTTGCAGGGCTCGCATGGAATTCTTCTTCCTCTTCGTCCAAACCGCCACCTCCACTGAAACCAACATCTCCAGCTCCGTTCAATGCACGACCGTCTCCCCTATCCTCACGCACAGTTTCTCCCGCAAATGCCACCACAAAACCTCCGCCGGCAGGCGATAGCTTTAGCAATCTCGTCTCCTTTGGCCGGAGCAAAGCAAACGACAGCAACATAACACTACGGGAACGACAGAAGCTGCTGCAGGAGCAGAGGGCTAAGGAAGAGGAAGAACGGCGGAAGAAGATGGACTCCTTGTTTGGTGATGGTGGAGGGGGGGCGAATGCTGGGTTTTGGGACTCGCTTGAGACGGGGAGGGTGTCTCCGATGCCAGTGAAGAAGATTGATGACGATGAGGAGGATCTTTTAGCGGCTTTCAGTGCTACTGCTCCGGTTGACAATAGCTCTTATTACCCCCCTCCAATCGGGAGTGGGGTTTCGACGCCGCTACAGTCGGTAGAGCCTACGCCTGTTGTTATGGTTGAATCTGCAAACTCCGGAATAGGTTCGAGGAATGATATAAATGATATAATGGATCCGTTTGATCTTGATAATTTACCTTCTAGGGATCCATCTCCGTTCAACCAGCAGCACAGCTCTTCTAACGCATTCGGCGACGACGATATTCTCGGGGATCTAGGGAAACCGGTCGAAGCGTTACCGCCCAAGCCCTCGCCAAGGATGGAAGAACCCCCTTTTCCGCTGCCGGGAAATGATCCACGGGATCCGGCAATTGCAGAAATCGTGGACATGGGATTTACGGTTGAGCAGGCTAAGAAGGCGCTCGTAGAAACGGACACAGGCCTCGATGTTACGGCTGCGGTGGGTTGGTTATTGGAAGATGCACATAGGAAGAGTAGGCCTGCATCTGCGAATCCCCCCGGGTCCAGGAGCGGTTCGCGGGCTGGGCAAGAGGGATGTGTAGACCCCCCAAGGAGGCGGAGGGATGATAGTGGGCAACCGGCATGGATGAGAGACGGGAGCTGTGAAACCCAAGAGAAGGATATTGGGCAGATGGCTTCACAGATTGGCGGAACACTGTTCAAATCCGCTAATAGTCTCTGGAATACTGGAAAAAAGAGGGTCGGGAAGGCGATTGCAGAGCTTCAAGATGGTAACACAAATGACGGAGGAGACCCAAACATCCCCAAGTGGATGAGAGATGCGCAGCAACATCAATTGGAGACTGCCGTATCTAGTGAGAAGTGGGACAGGGGCAACTTTGCTGAAGAAGATATGAGGCCTGCAAGGCCGGCCCAAAGGGAGAAAGCTCCTGAGCCATTACTAACTGAGGAAGCCCTTATGCTCGAAGCTGGCAGCGGGCCCCTGCCAAGGAGAAGGCAAGAAAAGGAGAAACCATCCAGAGTTCTGTCCGAGAAGGAGCAAATACAGCTGCAAAGACAGCAGGCTTTTGAAGCTGCAATTCGACAGAAGGAACAGGAAATGCGAGAGAGAGAACGGCCTCGCCAAACCCCATCGCCTGCAGCTTCTATCCCCAACAGTAGCGACAGGAGGGCGAAATTGGCTCGTGGAGCAGCAGAGGAAGATAGCGCAGTTCAATATGTTTCGAAGAACCGGCGAAGACCACCGCCACCCTCATCTTCTTCCACCGGATCAATTTCGAAACCCGCGACACCCGAGCCGCCCATGGGAGACCTTCTGTTCGGCGGCTCGCGTGCGCCGAGAGAACCCTCTCGAAATCCCTTTCTTCAACAACAGCAGCAGCAACAGCAACGACTGACCCCTTCACCCGCTTCCCGGTGCCCAACCCCTAGCACAACAACGCCAATTGTCACTCGCCCAACCCCCAACCGCCCAGTGGTGCCGATATCACAACAGGTTCTTCAAACATCCTCCGTCTCTCGCCAAAAGGGCACCGACTCCTTTAGACGTGGAGACTACCCCACAGCCCTGGCCCACTACACCTCCGCATTAAACCAGATACCCCCCCTACACCCAATTCGCATAATAATCCTCTCAAACCGCGCTCTATGCAACCTCAAAATCGGCGATAGTCGTGCAGTACTTGCAGACTGCGACGAAGCACTTGGAATAATCGGACCCAGCAATGGCGAAAGCGAGACTATCACGCTAGAAGACGGGACGAAGAAGGACATGAAAGAGCTATTCGGAAAAACACTCACCAGGAAAGCCGAGGGGTACGAGCACATGGAGAAGTGGGCTGAGGCTCTAAAAACCTGGACACAGGCCGTAGAAGCCAGTGCTGGCGGAGCAATCGCGATATCCGGGAAACGCCGCTGCGAGGCTGCCCTCCAACCCAAGCCTGCGCCGAAGCCAAAGCCTACCGCCCCTGCTCCGCCCACTGCCCGACGCGCTCCTCCCCGCTCATCCCAGTCCACCAGCGGCGGTCGCGGTGAAGCAGCACGCGTAACCGCCCTCCGCCAAGCAAACGCCGCGGCAGACAAAGTCGAAGAAGAAAAACTAGCGCTCCACGACAGAGTTGAGGACCGCGTAAACGCTTGGAAATCCGGCAAGGAGGGTAACCTGCGCGCCTTGCTGGCGAGTCTGGACACCGTGCTCTGGGAGGGGAATGGATGGAAGAAGGTTGGCATGGGGGAGCTGCTGATGCCGAATAAGTGTAAGATTGCATACATGAAGGGGATTGGAAAGGTCCATCCTGATAAGGTAGTATCCCCCCTCCCAACTGTAATAATATGTGGATGGGCGGATGATGACAGATGGATTGGGGGGCTAACGATGGGTTAGATTTCACTGGAGGCGTCGACGGAGCAAAAGATGATTTCTGCAGCGGTTTTCACACTGCTGAACGAGGCTTGGGATAAATTCAAGGCAGAAAATGGGCTGTAAAGGGCGATGTGGTAGAAGTCATAGATTTGTTTTTAGCGTTGATTGGGTTGGCCGGTTAGCTGATGGAGGGGCCGGCTCGATTGGTTAGCCGATCCCATCGAGTCCATGATGGCTTGTACGTGGATGGTAACTGCAGCTGTGCGTTTAACCTCTAGTATTTTATGTAGCGCAGACAAAAAAGGAAGATGTCATAAAAGAAAGACCAAAACTAGCTTATACACACCGCTCCCGCAAAAACGAAACTAGCAGATCTGTGAAAGGTTGCTAAAGCATAAATCTCCACCCTCTGCCCACCCTCCCCTCCATAGCCTCCTTCCTATCCCTCTCCCTATTTGCCCTGTTAAGTCTCCACCTCTGCACCCCGACGAGTAGCACAACCACCGCCATCGCAGTACCACACACCGCCATTCCACGAACGTAGTACGGCCCCTCATCCTCCGGGTACAACCTAGTCCCCAGCAACGGCCCACACTGACCCACAGCCTGTAATATCGCCATTCCCGTGCCGCGGCCGCTCTCGCTCTCGCTATTATTCACGTTCCATACCATCACCAGGGCGATGGCGGAGAATATGCCACCGGCAGCGAGGAAGATGGAGACGTATTTTACCGCTAGAGCGCCCGCCGCATTCTCCTGCAACCAGGTGGATGCGGCGCCGGAGGATATCCAGTCTCCGAACGAGTTCGCGGGCGCTTCGGAGTCGAGATTTGTGATTGCTGAGGCTAGCGAGGATTGGATGTGGGAGGTCGCGGCCAGGGTAAAGTACCCGAGGGAGGCTATTAGACTGAGGATCAGGATTGGGTAGGAGCGACTGCCGAGGCGGTCCGAAAGGTAGGTTGAAAGGAGGACAAGAAAGAAGGCGAAGAGGTAGGGGGGCGCGGAGAGGGCTTGGGCGTGGATGGAGGTGTAACCCATACTAGATTCATTCGTTACCCTGGGGTTAGAGCACACGGGGGGGGGGGCGCGGGGGGGTTACTCTCTGAGTATAGTTGGCAGAAACACAGGCAGTGATGAGAAGGAGACGTTACAGAAGAAAAACATAAACTATCACTCGTTATATTAGCTTCCGTCAACCCGAAAGTCCCAACGACACCCACCGCAGTAACCCAGTTCCCCACATCCCTTATTGCATTCCACACCTGGCCCCATCTCACACCACGGCCTTCCTCCTCACCCATGATAACCTCCTCCTCGTCATCCCCATCTCTAACAACCAGCAATCGCCGCCTGGCAATCTTCTTTTGCTCAAGCGTCAAGAACCCAGCATCAGCCGGGGAGTCTGGAATGTGATAATACGAGATTACAGCCATAATCATCGACGGGAAACCCTCGAGTATGAAGAGTAGTCTCCAGGGGGGCGATAGGAGAGGGTATGGATGTGATCCCGTATGCTAAGAACCCCGAGTACGCTGTTGCCAATGGCGCCGCAGAGATGAATAGGCCAGTACGGAGAGCTAGCTCCTGCCTTACTATTAACACGCACCTTCTTGGCGGAATAGACGGGAGAAAGCTACCTCACGGCGGTAGAAAAATGATAGATAAAATGGTACACCTGGAAGGTTAGAGAGATCCGTGACGACTCCTACAGGCACATACCTGGCCCAAAAGCTGCTTCTGTGATCCCTAGCAAGGCACGTAGGACAAGCATGGTTCCCCAGTTGATTGCTAGCCCTTCTGTGTTTCGCTATAATATCAGATGTGGTATTTGGTAGTTGGGCCGAGTGGCAACTTACGCAGGCATGCTACGGAGCCCCAGCTGCTCCTTGTCAGCGATAATGAACAATCAGAAATTCAGGCCGCGGGGGAAGGGGGAAGGGGGGAGGTACCCGGCGACGCAGCAAGCAATGTACTTATGCGCTGGGAAGACTTTCCAGCAGAGTGTCATCCACTCGAATAACTACCACTAATTAGCCAAGCTCTGAGATGTTTTCTGGTAGTATGCGGGGAACGAGCAATGTAGGTTATGTAAAATACAGTGAGTAGCCACTCGTAATTATCATCTTCGAGACCCAAATCCTCCGTCATGCCAGCGATCCGTGCCTAATCCCATTAGCACATCCCGTTCACCCCACGGCCGTACTTCCCAGCATGACAATCCCAGAGGAGAAAAAGCAACCCACATTCCCAATGTCTAACCAAACAAGAAAAATCAGCACAATTCCAACCTTTGCCGGGAAAGAGGAGAACATACTACTCCTGTCCAAAAAACTCAACATATACAACACCGACAGAAAAAGCACCAGATACCAATCCAACCGGCAAACAACTGCCCTTTCCTGGGCTGCGCTATAAAAAAATTCCTTCTTGCCCCGTCTCCTCTCCCGTCTCCGTATTTCCATGGAGTCCTCTTCCTCTCCCTCTCCGTCACTCTCCTGGAAACTCTCATACAGCACATCCTCCCGCGCCCCGTGGCCACCCCGCCGCGTGGATACCTGTTCGGGGATTAAGGCCCCACGCTCATTGTCATCATTGTCACCGTCTTCATCTTCGTCGGTTGCGAGGGGAGGGCGAGATAAGGTGCGGAGTTCGTAGCCTTCTTCTTGGTCGACGGCGCTCGAGAATTGGTCATTCGAGGAGGTGGGTGATGGGGGAAAGCTGGGGTTGCCTGTGCCGGCGGAAGTGAGTGCCAGGTTTAGTGGGGTGGCCATTTAAGTTGATTTTGGATAGGGTGAGGTGGAGAACATTTGCAATGGGAGCGTGTTTGGTTCCGGGGACTTTGGGTAGAGGGGTGATTGAGGAATAAGCTCTAGATGGATGGTTTGGCTACGTTTGGATTACCGGTGGTGAGGTTGCATCGGAGAGTGGGCCCGGCTTGGCGTGGGGGAGACTTACGGTAAGGCCGTACTGTATATACGGTACAATCCGAGTACTTTATTACACTGATAAAGTTAGGGGACGGGGGTACGACTGAATATTCTATCTTGCGGGTCTATAGCTGTGACCTCGTCAGTCAAATCCTAGTCTGTCTCAATACTTCTCTCTTCACCCCTCACGAGCAGTAACATTGCAGTATGCAGTACTTGTAAACCTAGCGCAGACTTTGGAAGTGATAACCAGCCTGTGGCGAGAGGCTTAACTTAAACTCCAAATCTTAGTCTATCCAGTGCCAAGGTTCTGCATACGGTAGCCAGGAATACCCATGTTCAGGCCTAACCCCTGTCCGCACAGGAGTTGACATCCGTATCTACCGGTATGCTGAGAAATACCGTACTTCCGTGGCAGGAGGGGGCGGGGCGGTGGGGCTTTCATGGGCTGTTTGCGACGATCCCAGATAACAAGAGAAGATACCGGGCCTTTCCCTTCTGCCCTGCATTCTCACAAGCCTTCGGGAAAGGGGATAGTATCAGGATTTCGTGGAAACAGATCGTACAGCGGATAATATCATACAGAGATTACGATATGAACGAGTGTAAAACTGAACACGCCGAAGCGAGGGGACATTCAAACCTAAAGGCCAGCTGCGAGCCCAACTACCTGTATCATGCCTTGTCACTCAATAAATTGACTTCACATGACACCGAATGGCATGAAATACCGGTAGTTTCAATGCAGAGGGGAAACGAGTCTACCTACAACGCCAAATACATAATCCCCCTGTACCCAAATAACTAATCCTAGCTAGGCCATTCTTGCGTGAATACTCTCAGAATGATACGAGCATTAACTTATAACCCCTTCTTCGCCAACTCTCCCTCCTCAGAGAAGCATAGGGCACCCAAAGCAAGCGTCTCCTGATGCTACCCAGCTTCTCTCATACTTGCTCGACGGACGGCAGCATCCTCTCTAACGACCAGATTCCCACTGTTCGCGTCTTCACTGCAGGGCAGGAATTGATCGCAGTCCTTCCATGTCCTCACTGTTGTCTGTTACTCTACCATAGTAAGGCAAAGGAAACGGATAAATAAGGGGCAGACTTGTTTTATTAGGATCACAGTGGAAAAGCACCCCACGAACCACGGTATTATGTGGTGCATTTCCGGTCCGCACCAGCCATAACCTTTCGTTCAGCAGTTCGGCCACAAATTCATCTTCCTTGCTGCCCCCGCCCTATTCACTGCACACCTAGTGCGCGTGCTGTTGCGAGTAAGCGCTTGGGCGACCTAGTTACCGCTGGCCAGCGTTTCGAAATATCGGACGGGCGGAGCCACCTCTCTGTATACAATAATGTAAATTTTCACACCGGCCTCTGCTCTCCTCTTCAAGGTTTCATCAAGCCGCCACTCCATATTGTGGTGCAGGGGCGTGCAGGGGCCGCCGGAGGAACTACGGTACTCGTGTACGCAGTAGTTCCCGCACAAGCCCATCTAGGCACAGCATCGTGTTCCCGCCAAGTCGGGAGAAAGCCACCAATCCGCAATGTAAATGACTTCCTGTACTCGAGTACCCCGTCTGGCTCCACGGACGCGGCCCAAAAGTAGTCCCACATACAAGCACCGGTACCACTTGACCCCACCACCCAGGAAGAGTGGGAAGAAGGGGATACGATTGATGAGGGAATTCGCCTCTTATGTTTTGGATAATAGGATAAACTTTCCTGTAGTGATGGGGATTTTTCCCTTTATGAGATTTACCAATTTGGCTTCATGATGTTTATGATGTTTTCATTGATGCTTGGGATGATTTGCTTTTATCGTTTATTTGGTATGTTTGTAGGGACAAGAAGCTTCTCTTGTGATGAGGGTTTTTAGGCCATACCCTGGGGTGCATGCCATGGATTTTCCCATAGTTAGCGATGAATAAACCACGGATTTAACAAAAAAAATAATAATTTGACCCCACCTCCAATTCTGGTCTCAGCAAAGCTTTTCGCGTCGATTTGCTCCCTCTTCTCATCCGAAAGCCCCTCATGCCTCATGTAGTTCATGGTAGCGCTGGTCCCCACTAACCGGGTTCTTGTATTTCGGTTTTTGAGGTGGACTATTTGGACAATCATATTGAAAATGCGGGTGGAACGAGAGGGTCGCCGAGGCTTGTTACTTTTAGGGCCAGACGCGGTCCCGTTTTCGGGGTGATCCTGGAGGTATTAGGTGATGGGGCAGGAAGGGCGGGTTATATTGTGAGAAGTATGATAGGAGGGCTCCTTATACCGGTATGATATACTCGACACAATTTTCATCGAAAGGCATAATGCTCCGGGGCAATCAAGGCGATGTTGGAGGAGGGAAGGGAAGGAGGAATACCGGTAACCCAGGAAGGGGAAACCTGGATTAAAAGCCTTCCTCCACCCGCCCATCCCGCAACTCTCTATCCATATCATACTCCAGAGCCCAGACTCGAAATCCGAGACTGATGTCGAGGGGCGGAATAATATCATAATACCTGCCAAACTTCACTCATACCGGCACTCCATGACTGAGGGTTCGCCGAAACTCTACCGGTATGCCAAATCCCAGCGCCGGTGTTTCGCCTACCGGTACTCGAGTAAAACCGGTACCGTATGCGACTTTCAGGGTCGTCACGACGAATACGGTAGCGTGACTTCCCCATAATTACCCGTACCGCTAATCGTATCGGCCCAAGTTGGTCTTGTAAACCACAGATCGATCTCACGGTACGGTACGGGGGATTCCTCCAAATTCCCCAAATCGGAGACAGCCATTCTGAAGGTAAAAGAGCTACTAGCAGCAAGCAGCGCAGGGAGTGTTGCCCGCTTATCCAAAAGCCACAACCGATTGTGCGGACAAGGACTACGGTAGTGGGCCCGTTTATGAATGCCAACTCGAGGGTGCTGGCTTAGTGGGGGAGGGTCTGCGGGTGCTGAAGCACTGGAGCGCCATATCTGTGATGCCAGAAAATGGGGGGGCTAGCATCGATTCCCCAAATTCTCTTTTCGCTGCCAAAAGAAGCGAAGAATCTTGCCTCCCGCCCGAAGGCAAAGGTGCCAGAGTCAACCAGCGAAGCTCCCCCTGGCTAGACGGAGCTGCATCCGGTAGTCTACGGAAGCTGTGAGCTGGCAATTCGCATGGCTTTGTTCGGCGTGGTCATGATTTCGAAACGGAGTCCCCAACCTAACTTCGGTGGAATGCCAGGTCCCAGGGTTCCAATTACTTGCCGGAAATCAGTGCCGTACCGTAGGATAACAGAGGAGCACCATGCTCCTACGAGCAAGGCGGCGGGCCCCGGTATGATAGATCAGTGAGTAATGAACAACGCTATCACAATGATGGCCCTCACGCTCTGTGGTCCGATGTCCCGTCTGGCCGCTCGAGCCCACACGTGGGGAATCGGCAGCGGGGTCACGGGATCGGGAAAACCAGTCAAGAACCCGTAAAAAAAAAAGAGTCTCTCAATCCGGGAACTTCCACAATTGGCTCTCAAGGTAGGGTAGATAGCAGTAGTAAGGAACGATCCTCGAGATAGCGGTAGTGTATAGAATCGGACGCTTGTTCGCCATAATTTCCAGCTGCATGCGCATGTGCTCGAACACAGTGCCGTACCGATGCTCGAATTGTCTTGAATCGTCCGAGCCGAACAACACAACCGAATGGCCAAAGACCATTCCCGCCTCAGCCAGGTCCAGCCTTTATCATCAGTACCAGTATCAGGGCGTTATTGCCGTCGGTAGCGGTGAGTTCCTATCCTCCAATAGTCTCATAGTGCTTCAATAATTCGGATTTTGGGTATCCGAAATTTCATGAAAACACCCAGCACACTAAACCCATTTGCCAGTATCCCTGCCTGGCCCACACGCCCCCCCGCCCCCTCCCAACAGGAGGAGGGCTTTCGGGGCCTCGCATCGAGGGAGACGCTTTAGACTACACAAAGCACTGCTTCGAGCATCGCCATGGCGCACGCGTAGAGTGCTGAATTTAACCAGCCACCTAGAAGTATCAATACAGTCGCACCTCGCTATCCCGGCCAAAATCCGAAGAATTATCCGAAGAATTAGTCCGGTACAGCGAGGGGTCCGGGACAGCGGGTGAGGTTTTGGTGGAAAGAAATTCAGAGTTCACAGAGATTCATACGGGACAGCGAGGCATCCGGATTGTCGAGATCCGGGACAGCGGGGTGTGACTGTACTGACATTAAGCTTAAGCCCAATGTCCTCCCTGCCCGCCCACCGTACGAGTGGGCGCTGGGGTAAAACAATGCCCCCACGAACAACGGAGCAGTCTGCCGTAATACCACTACTCGTAGACAACCCGAAAAAAAAAGAAAAGAAAAAAACAATGCAATTTATGGGTTATTCCTGTGTTCTACTCAAGTACGGTACTCGAGTATTCGATATCGGCGCTAGATTCATCTTTATCCTAGTGGTAAAAGGATCCTCTGGCCGTCGACTGGATAGAGTTCACAAAAAGCCATGTTCATCTAGAATCTCAATTCCCAATCTCGGTTCTCCCTATGGAGATCTACCGAGCCGACGATGCCAAGACACTGTGGCACTCGGAGCCTCCCAGGCCCTGGTTTGGTTATGGTGATAAGCCTAACTTAACCTCGTGTTATCCCTACTTCTTCCCCCCCCCAAATTCCTTCCCCCATTCTATTCACTCACCATCAACCCTATACTGCTCCGTTCTACCTCCCTACCATGCCTACTGCCGCTACATCGGTAGCTGAGACGACCACTCCAGAACCAGCAAAGAAACGGGCCTGTCCTCCAAAGAACTGCCCCTGCGAGTGGTGCGGCGCAGTGTTTTCCAAGTCAGGACTCGGGAGGCATTATGATTACTGGGTTTACTCCGTGAGCCCCGGAAAACCCGACGAAAAGCATACGCCCGATGCTATTCAACGGATGAGGGAGATCCGGAAGGACGCTAGGAGGCTTAAGGGGTGTGATAAACTTGATCCGAAGGAGGTGAGCTTCCGCGTCCCATCAAGCGGCCCATATCTCCTTTTTCCAGAATGATGTTGTTAATTGCAGCAATGCTGTAATGATAATATAGATCAAATCCCGTCAGAATAAGAGAAACTACGAACGCCATAAAGGTCGACACGTTGAAAAGAAGCGCGCCAAAAGGATGTCCGAGATGGCAAGGAGCATGGTTTTGAAGGAGATTGCTATGGAGATTTCAGCAATGTAAACCTCCCCGTTCCTCTCTCGATTAATTTCTATTTATCCACTTGATTTCCTAATAGTACCACTACCCCTTCCTCCCCAACCCTGGAACCGGATTCCGAGGGCCTTGTCAACTTTCCGGCGTTGGTCTACGCATTTGTCTCTCCTCGCTCAGACGTATCCTCCTCCGCACGTAACCGCAGCCTCAGCTCTTGGGGCGACCAAATTCCCGGAGACACGGAGTACGCTGAGCTCGTTGCAAAATTCAAACAACCGGACCTCAGCAAGTGGTCTCAGAGGCTAGACCAAGAGTGGCAAAATTGGGGATCGCTATCAGAGCTCGAGAAGAGCAAGCTTTGTTTCCAGGAAATGGGCCGTGCCTTATCGAGGAGCCAGGCGGATGCCGCTGCATACAAGCCGTACGCAAGGATTCTCGGTAAATTAGGAGGTGAAGAGTTGGGGAATAGGATTATTAAATGGGAAGGCAGAGCTACCCAGCTTCGCGCCCAAAAAGGGAGAGCTGAAGAGCTCCAACTGGAGAAGGAATGGATGGTCACTAGAGATGACCAGCATCTCAGCCATGACAACGCCCCGACCGAAGGGGGGGCCTCGGGCAGCGGTGAGGGCAATTGGCGCAATGGTAGGAGGGGTGGAAGTGATTCGGGAGCATCAAGCTCCGGGGATGACACCGATTAGCCACGATTGGTAACAGTTTATTTGACTGCCGGTATATCCTTCAAAAAGGAGACTACCAACCGATCGCTTTGCCATAGCAGCTATTCAGCAAAAATGTCAGCAAAAAAAAAA
Source organism: Tuber aestivum (assembly GCA_900010015.1). NCBI lineage: Eukaryota > Fungi > Ascomycota > Pezizomycetes > Pezizales > Tuberaceae > Tuber > Tuber aestivum. Next base: position 60,383 of record LN891211.1, read on the forward strand.
AAAAAAACATACACAAATATGGCTCACCAACAGCACAAATTTGTTGTATTAACGAATAATGACCTCCATCTATAGTTAGCTTCTTGTTTTTGTTTCTGCTTTTGCCCCTGACCTCTTCCCCTTTGATGGGCCCATTCTTGTCCATCTCGTGTCCTGAGATGCTACCCCCTTTTCCCGGAAAAGAAAAAACGCAAGCTTTCAGCTGGTATTTGTTGTTCCCGTAGGTAGGAATGAATTGGATCCTTTGGGAGTGGTGGTAGCATGCTTACTGGTTTTTTACACATATAGTCTGCGATTAACTGTTTCAGGGTATGATACTCAAATTGATAAGTCTTTTGTTGTTGTTCTTTCGTCCATTTGAAGAAAAAGAAAAAAAAGAAAAAAAATCCCCCACCCGGGGCCTGTTGGAACCGAGACCAGGTTAGATCTCTGATTATTTCTTATTTTTTTTTTACGCATGTAAAAGGCGTCGCGGTAGTCAGGTTATGTGATGCTACGATATGTAGATTTGCTAGGGCGCGGAGTCGGTTATAGGCAAGTTTTAAAGGATGCCGAGTAGGGCGGTTCAGCTGGGGGGGTATTCAAAGTTTGGGTGATCCAGCGCCAGGGAAGTTTTCTGAAATTGGGTTCACTGAGGAGTGCTCATAGGATGTCGAGTCGGGTGATTCAACTAAGGGGATATGGTAATAAGTTAAAGGCGTATTAATAATCAATTCATCTGCACTTCTCGTGACCCGCTCGCATGATACTCGACAACTTATCATGGTCCATGTTGTCGATATGGAGGTCCCCAGGCAAGAGCACCAAAATAAGATTGCTGGCACAGTATATCACTCGTAATTGGGAAAAGTTAGCGTGGGGTTAACATCAAACCGATGCCAGGGCAGGCTACCATACTTGGCATCGTGTTGGCTGCTCGGACTCGGGCACCGTACTGTACGGCCAAACAACCGTCATGCCGGGGGCCTAAAGGTTCGGTGGGCTGAAAGAAACTCGTCGGGTTCCCCCCCCCCTCACTGGCCCTTCCAGAGCTTGATAGTCCTGAGCAGACCATAGACTCGGATGGACAGCAGTCACTTCCGATTCACTCCTACGCCCATAGACTACTGTACTCCAGTACAGTAACAGTTTCCCGAGTTCCCTAGTCACGGACCACATGACGGTAAAGCAAAAGCTGGGGTTACGTCATGCGAGATCCCATTCCTCAGCTCCCGTGCGACTGAAGTGACATCATCGGGAGATGGTCGTGACACTATCCTACAGTAATTGTCAGCGTGGGCCACAGCTGCTCCCACTCGGCGCTCTGAACACTTGGGAGGATGTAAATTTAGTGCCTATTGATAACCTTTGGCCTCGAGAAAACAATATTCACCGGTTTCGCTTGTAGAAGGAAAAATTATTATTTTCAGTTTGTTCCCGAACAGGACCGCCGGCCACTTTGGACGGGATACCTTCACGACGAACTGGACACTGGATCCTACGATAGAGCCCTTCAACACCTCATCATGCTCGGAGCCAGCTGAAGTAAATTTGGCATGTGGTCTCGTGGGGGATAACGTAAGATTGTTTTCCACATCCCGAAACCGTAGTCTAAGCGACGACCCGATCCGTCAAGCGTACCGTACCGGTGCCACCCGTACCCGTTCGGCACTCACCGATTCTGAAAAGTTTTATCATGTCGGGAAGACGTTTTGGCACGGGTGAGATCTGGGAGGTGCCAAGGCTTTCTGGATGATACTTTTGGAACGGACGAGTAACTTACTTGTATTCCTTCGTTTGATTCCGAATTTCACAACTTTTTAGCGTGAGATTGGCGTTGCGATTGGCAGAAACTAAACTTTGTAAAGGAAGCGTCTGATGTTAATACTAAGGGGAATATGGACTAGGTTAGGTGACAACTATTCTGAATCCGTTGGAGGAGTACTCGTACAGTAGAGGAGGGCTGCATGGCCCAGGCATGTAATTCTGATTGATCTCACTGATGGAAAATCAGTCTTTGAGTTGAAGTTCCATCGCTAAATTAAAGGTCAGTCTCTAAGTTGAAGGTTGTTTCTGAGTTGAAGGTCGGTCTCTAAGCTGAAGGCTAGTCTCCAAGTTGAATGTCAGTCTCTACCTTAAATGGCAGTTATACGGTCTTCCAGTTGAACAGCAGTCTCCCAGTTGAGTGATATTTGGAGCAAAAATGGCCGAACATGAAGTGTGTAAAACACTAGCAAAAAATACAAGTAAAAAAACACAAGCAAAATCATACACAAAAACATTAGAGAAAGTAGAAAAGAATATATGAGACAAATGACGAATAAGAAAAAAGAGAGAGAAAGAAAATACAAAAGAACAGATAAGAGAAAGTAAAAGCAAGAAAGTAAAAGGGAGAAACAGAGAGAGAGAGAGAGAGAGAGAGAGAGAGAGAGAGAGAGAGAGAGAGAGAAGAAGTAAGTAAGTAAGTAAGTAAGTAAGTAAGTAAGTAAGTAGT
>LN891211.1:64764-105707 GCA_900010015.1 Tuber aestivum
GGAGTGAGCTATGCCATCAATAGGCAGATGGAACCTTACGGCAGGAGAGGGTCTGGGGGTCTTCCAGAGCAGGGGGTAGGCGTTCCCCTTCAGACCAGTAGACAGGGCCCAGTTGGAGTTCGGGGCCCTTTGGCAAGCTAAGGATGTTTTTTTTTTTCTTTTTTTTTGTTTGACTCATTGATTATTTGTTTAGGTATAAAAAACGTATGGAGCGCTAGCTATGACGACAAAAAACCCATATCCCTCCTCTCGCCACAGGAAAAAGCCAATCCCCCAAGCCCCTCTGGTATGGAGCCAACTGCACATCTCGCCTCAAAGAAAAGAAACCCAAGCCCGGCTAGATGGACGAACAAGGAAATCCTAACTAAGAAGAAAGCAGGAAGGGCCAGGAAAACCCGCTGAGAAATCCCAAAAAGACAAAAGAAAGGTTAGTAGCAAGCCACGTAGGCCCCGAAGGGCAAGTCCACTCATTCAAGCGGAAAGCGACGCACGAAGCGCGCCAAGATAGGGGGCCCCCGCCAGACCCACTCCAAGGAGACAGTGCAATACCATGGAGGGAAGGAGGAGACCAGCTGGCCATGGGCGATAACCGGGGGGAGGGGAAGGTGTAGCGGTAGGGTGCCAGCCGATCCGACCGTAGGGAGAGGAGAGCGGAGGGGTAGACCCAAAGACCTTTAACAACGTCTATCGGAAATGCGTTCGTGTCTGACTAGGCAGCCTCTTAGGGAAACAAGAGAACGGGGAGATCGACCGTAGCCTGTTGGCTGTTCTCCCCTACTGCGACTGTATTCCTGGCCATCTGACGATGGTGGTTAAGGGGTTGCCGACCGTGAGAAGGCTAAGCGAGGCCAACTCAGGAGGAGGATAGGACTCCCCACCACACGTGGGGGGAGGAGGAAGGGGGAGTAAGGAAGGTCATCAACGGCCGCCTAGGCCAGCAGGGCAGGTGTTTTACCGCGTCTCTCATGTAGTCCCTTGTTCTGGGAGAGATAGCATCACTGTAGTGGATGGGATCCCACCACCTGCCAGCCAGCCAAGGAGGGCCTCCGACCGACCAACCCTCAGGGAGAGAGAGGACCCTAGGATGGTAGACCGAAGTCAATACCTCCGGGTGGGAGAGGAGAGAGGAGCCAGACTCCCCTAGGCCAAGGCCAAAGGCAGGAGTGGGCGGGAGGGAGGAGAATGTTTCACGATGAAACAAAAAACTCACGATAAAAACCGTGGTGTTGAGTTTTCAATCGCCGGAGGTGTAGCGGAGACGGAGGATGTTTGGAAAGCTAAGGAGGCGCCTCGATATTTATATTCCGCGTCTGGGTGGTCGCAGGCTACATCTATCTATCACGAAACAATGTACCATCCCTAATTCCTATCCCTTACTATTGTACAGGGATTCCGTTTGACCCTGACAAACTTTGCGTCTTGCTCGGACTACGGTCTCCATTCGTTGTCGTGTTTCCCGAGGGCGTTCGAAACCTCTCCGGTGAAAACGCATGATTCCTTCGTCTTGGAGGTTTTAGGTATGAGCGAGTGGTCTCACCTCGAGCCAACTCACCATCCTCCTTACTCTGACTGAAGTGATCAGCTCAGTCGAGAGTCTTATCAAATGCCTCGTTGTCTTCGCAACCTAACTGTATTGACTTTTGGAGACTTTCTGCCACGATCGGACTAGTCAATTTCGTGGGATAGTTCCTCATCCACAGATAGGCCTCTGGTTGGCTCTACACTGTGCGAGCACTAGACTGGGCTCCGTGCCTCGACCTTACGGGCATGTTCCGATCAGACTAGTTATCTTCAAAGCTTCCTAGCTCCTAAACCAACCGACCAATTAGGTCGTAATGACTCTTATCTGAAAGAGCCGAACTTCCTCTGTGTAACACAGCAGAAATCCCTTGGTCGCGTCACCTCAATCTCTGTGGAGAGTCATTTGAAGTTGAACCAAGTTTCGTTAGATAATATTTTATCGTAACAATAACTTCGGCGGGTACCGGAGTTGAACACGTGACCTTAAGAGTTTAATCACGTGACAATCCAATTGCGCTAGGAGGTCTGTGCGCGGAGAAGGTCTGTGCATTCATATGTGTAACACCTTTGTCAGGTGTTAATCGCCACTTGGTCCCTGGAGCTACCAACATTATTGCTTCCTTGCAGCGATACTCTCTCTTGAAAACCACCACCAGATCATGCCTTCTCTAGGATTGGGTCCTACAGGCTCACCCTCCTCAATACTATCCCTTCCCCCAGTCCAAGGCTCTGCACCCCTTTATGGGATTTGAGTGGTTCTTAGCAGGGAGAATATACCAAATGAGAGCTAGAAAGAGCTATTGAACTGCCTACACCCCCTGGAATGAACCAGACAAGCCCATCACCTGCTCCTCCTATAGCCTCGAGCCAGATACTTTGCAGCACACTATCCTCTCTGACCTCTCCAAGTCCTCTACTAGGCTGCCCCATATTCTGAGAGTAGATGTTGTAGACTGTGATACTCTCCTCTGAGCCAATAAGGACCTCCTTGTTGAATTTTCTAATTCGTTTCATATATATATTCTCCTTGATAATATCGTATATTCCTCTACTTGGTATTATTTCTAGTTCACAGACATTACAACAGCGGAGTATGTATTACGTATATTTAATTGATATTTCTTGATACGATTAGGGGATTATGACATGCTTTTCTTATCTGGTGTTCGGGTTTATTTCTTACATTTTATGCATTATCATGCACGGTTATCGGTCATTTGATTTACAATTATGTTTTAATTATCTGTTCACACGATCTTAGATTTATGCATGTTTTATGGGATTTCCTTGGCAGTTCTTTAGGGTCAAACACGTTCGCACTTATGTTTTTCCTACTTATGTTACGGTCAAACACGTCGACACTTATGTTTTCCCTTACATTTCCTCTTAGTTACGCGAAGGATGTGCACCTGTATAAATAGGGGTTACCACCCATCTCGCTTAAGAGAATTAAGGACAGGAACTACTGCCAATCTACCTTCATACAAAACTCCTTCTCGCTTAGCGCACCCGCAGTATACTCCTTCTACTGTGTCACATTTTCGTACAAAGTTATTAAGATAGTGCCGTACCGTACACATTTGAATACTCCTCTGGGGCCTAGCATGATACATCTTCCAGAGCAGAATCAACTTTCCCCCTACAATGGGTGGGGTACGGGCCAGGCCCAGCAATAATCCTCATTCAGATTGAAGTAGTATTCTGTCTGTTGTTGTCACAAACTGTGGCTAAGCAAGGAAGATTTTACATAGCTCGGAATTCTGAGCTATAGGTATGTGGGAATTTCACATCGGACACACTAGTGCACTATAGGTTGTTATGTTTACCTGTTCGTGACTCACACTTGTGAGTTACATGATGTTATGATTTTCGCACATGACTCAACTTATAAGTCATGGGTTTCACTTTGGTGACGTGAGTTGCGCACCTGACCCGGTTATTATGTTTTGATTGGTTTTAGGTATGTTGCACAGCGACTCATAGGAGTCGGCTGAGGGATTTTGCGTGACTCATAGTTATGAGTCACAGGGTTCGCGTGACGCGAGATATGAGTCATGCCCAGTGAAGAACTACTATATAAGAGATCGCTAGGACCCCAAGTATTAGTTGTTCATACATTCTTCTTGTTTATTTCCTACCTTTAAGCTATTATAATAAAACCTACCTTTACGCTCTTTAAGATTTATCTTAAGATATGCAAGAATTGTCTTTACTCCCAAGCGAGAAAACTATTTCTCCTCCCACGCTGAACGACTAAGTCTTAAGCGAGGACTTAAGAAGATCAGAGAAATAGGTGCGATAACATAGAAGTCGAAAGAACTTAGCTATCCCTATCGTGTAGGCATTGGCCTAAGAACTGTTACCTCATTACGTATTAAGAATCATTACCTGTCGCACCCTCGCGCTGGTTAGGATTCTTAACATGCTGGTTGAGGCCTCTCATCTTTGCAATATTTCCTCTCTTCCTATCCCACCTCGCTTAGGCGTTAGCACGGTCGGCAACACTTTTTTCCATCTTCAACAGATGGCTGGGACTACAGTTGCAGTAGGAGAGAACAGCTTACAGGCTACAGTCAATCTCTCCATTCTCTTACCCCATAAGAGGCTGCCTAGTTGGACACGAACGTGGTTACCGATAGTTGTTGTTCATGCAATTGGGTCTACCCCTCCTCTACTCTTTCGGGCCTCTTTGGCTGGCAGGTGGTGGGATCCCTTCTACTACAGTGACGCTATCTCTCCCAGAACAAGGGACTACATGCGAGATGTGGTAAAACTCCTGCTTCGCTTAGGGCTCCTCTCCGCAGTTGGATTGGCTGGTACCCTACTGCCACCTCCTCTCAAGCTGCCACCTTGCTGCCTCAATCGTCGAATGTCCCGGAGGGCACATGGTCGCTGGCATGCCTGCCACATACCTCCTCTCCTCGCTTCTCGGTCGCTCCCTTCGGGGTGGTTTCCCTTATACCCTATGCGCCTGGGGCTTCGGCTCTCTCCCCCTGGCCCTCGTCATATGGCCTAGGAGTTCCTATGATGGATTTAAGTTGTGGCCATTAGCCCTCAGGGGTTTGGTTTGGGTTTCTGCCTTTAGGTGTTTCACGCTTAGGGTTAGGTGTATTCTTGGTTCACTGTTAGGTAGCTAGCTTTCTTTTGTCGGTTGGCGGTGGGGGTTATTGGTTCGTGGTCTACGGGAAGGATTTCAGGTGAGAGTAGTTTTTTCTACCCCAGAGGGTTTTTTTAGCTCTGTCATTCAGCCTGATCCAGGGGAGGCAGTTTTTTAGGCGTCATAGCTAGCGCTCCATATGCCTTTTTGTCCTATAAACAAATAATAAAATGAGTCAAATAAAAACAAAAAATCCTTAGCTTTCAGAACCACTTGCCTAGGGGCTTGTTTTCATCCTCTCTCCATGTCTTTCGGATGTACAATTTGTATTCCAATAATTTTGTGTCCTTTCACGGTTGGGCAGTGTCGCTGATAGATGCTTTTTTCCTTCATGATTTTCCTACCCTCACCCTTGGGGATTTTAACTTACACCGCCCCCTTTCTGACCCATTGCGCCAGTTTTTAGACCAGGATCTCCTGGTGTCCTCTCCCTACTTGGAGGCGGTCTCCGGGGCTGGCTACTGCCTACTCAACACCCCTGGCATCCATACCAGGTTCCCCTGTGACTTGGCAACTAGGCCTGGTGTTCTTGACCTGGCCTTTGCCAACAAGCTCTTGGCTCCTTTCCAACATTCCTGGTCGGCTGATCTCCCCTCTACTAGCTCAGACCATATCCCCATTCGTATCAAACTTTCCTCTCTCTTGATGCACCAAGCCCCTCCAAGCCCGGACTGGGACAAGGTGGACTGGCCACCGGTACTTGAGGCCCTGCAAGGGGTCGACGTTCCAACGCTGCCTCCCCTTCCCACAGCTTCTGCCCTCAGCTCTTGGTTCGATCGCCACCTCAGTGCACTTTCAGCCCTCCTCCTGGCCCCTGCTCTACTAAAATACCCTTCTCTTGGGTCCAAGCCTTGGTGGTCACCCCTTTTAACCTTGCTGCGCTGTGCTTTTAATGCCGCTGCCAGGAGGTCCCACTCCTCCCCCTCATCCACACTCAGTGTCGAGGCTCGTGAGGCCCACTCCCTCTACTTCAAGGCCATCAAAAAGGCAAAGGCAGAGCACTAAAAGAGCTTCCTGGCCAAGGTTGACTCCCGCTCCATCTGGACGGCCAAAAGGCTTGCTATTGGAAGAGCCCCTGACCGCTTCCCCTCTTTCCCAGGCCTCTCCTCACCCGAACAGATCAACTCAGCTCTTCTGAGCCACTTCTTCCCCCACAAGACTCCTGCTCCCACCTCATCTATTCTCAGGCTGTTCCGTGACTCACCACCTCTCTCTCCCGAGGAGGTGCAAAGGGCCCTGTCCAAGTCCTCCAACTCTTCAGCCCCAGACCCGGACCAGATCTCCTATGGAGTCTGGAAGAAGGTCCACGCGGCTAATCCCTCCCTTTTCGTTAACCTTCTCTCACCCTTACTGTCTTTTGGCTTCCACCCTTTCTCCCTCAAAAAGGCCAATGGAGTTGTCGTCTCCATACCAGGGAAACCAGACTATTCCTCCTCCGCCTCCTTTCGCATCATCGTCCTCCTCCAGAGGTTCTTCGAAAATCCTAGAGAGGATTGTTGCCTCTCGCCTGTCCATAGTCGCCCGCTGTCGCGGTCTAATCAATCCCAACCAGTCCGGCTCGCACCCCGGTCTCAGCACCTGTGAGGCCTGCGCCGTCCTCACCCACGAGATCTGCTGCCTTCAGAGGCCCGGGCTCAAAGCCTCGTCGCTCTTCCTTGACATCAAAGAGGGTTTTGACAACATCAATTCAATACTACTTACTACTTTCATAAAGTCCAGGGGGGTGCCTTCATACATCTGCACCTGGGTCCAGTCTTTCCTTTCTAAAAGGCCTTGTCGTCTTCTCTTTCAAGGGTCTCCTAATATGTTCTCTCCAGTGCAGGTGGATGCGCCACAAGAGTCTTCTATCTCTCCTCTTTTGTTTGTCATCTATGTGTCTCCTCTTTATTTAAATATTCCCAAGGGGATTATGTTTTTCTATGTTGATGATTTTACTGTTACGGTGGCTTCTCCCTCTTACAGGCGTGACGTGCAGTGCTTACAACACTACTTTCTGGCATTGAAGAGAAGGGTAGGTGCTATAGGCATGTCCTTCTCGGTGCCCAAGACCGAACTGTCCCACTGGAAGACCTCAAGGGACCACGGGACGTGTTGCTATACCCCAATCACCCTGGACGGGACTCTCTTCCACCCCACTGGACTGGTTCTCTGGCTCGGCTACTGGTTTACTCCTAGTGTGGAAACCTCTCCTCACTTCGCAAAACGTTTGGCACTTGCCCAAGGGGCTTTCGCTATCGTAATACAACTCTCTCATCCTGGCAAAGGCTTGCCTCCTTATCTCAATAGGAGGCTCGCTGTGAGACTCATTCTTCCCATCCTCTCCTATGGGGCCGATCTCCTGGTACCCAACACCTCTGTACTCCACAAGATAGAGCTCTTCTGGAACCGTGTCCTCCGCTGGGTGACCAACTTCTTCTACTCTATCCCTACCTCGATCCTTTCTTGTGAGACCAGCATCTCCCCTCTGGTAGTCCTCCTTCCCCACAAGCGACGAATAGCGGCCTTGAGGATGGCCTGCTTGCCACCCGAGATAAACCTGGCCTCGGCTAGGCTCCTCTTGTCCTTCCCCTCCACATCAGCAACAAGGGCCCCAGACTCCAACCGAGCCCTGTCCATTGGACTGAAGGGCAAAGCCTGCCCCCTCCTCTGAAAGACCTCCAGGCCCTCTCCTGCCATACGATCCCACCTGCCTATTGATGGTACAGCTCATTCCCTGCCTTGAATCACCACCAGAGGGACTCTTCCGGGCCTGAACAGGCACCTGGTCCCCGGGGCAGTCACCAATCTCTCCTCCTCACAGAAGTACTCCCTCCTGAAAGCTGCTACTCGGTCCCTCCTCTTCCAGGACTGGGCACTACAGGCCCCCCTCCCTCTGTACTACCCCTATCCTCCACTGGAGGCCCCGTACTGGTTCATGGGACTGGAACGCTTTCTGGCGGGAAGAATACACCAGATGAGAGCTGGAAAGAGCTATCTAGCGGCACATACCCCCTGGAACGAGCCAGACAAACCTACCACTTACTCTGCCTGCGGCCTTGAGCCAGAGACTATGCAACATGCTGTTCTCTCCTGTTCCTCTAAGGCCTCCTTGAGACTGCTCCATATCCTGGGAGTAGACTCTTTGGGCTGTGAGGCTCCCCTATGGGCTGATAAGGACCTCTTATGGGGCCTGGTACGATACATTTCGGATACCAGAACCAACTTCCCCTGGCGATGGGCGGGGGACGTGTGTCGCCTGGTACTAACCTTGATTCAAATTGAAGTGGTCTTTCTTTTTGTTGTCTTTCCTGGCTTTATTTGACTTTTCATGCATTGTGCTTCCTCTGTACGGGAGGAGGCTTGTCTTTCCTTTTGCAATCAGTCGCCCTAGCGGGCGCAGTGGGTTTTACTACTTACAGGCGGGAATTGCTGGCGGAGAAATATTTTTGTTACTGTTTGTTGCTTTTGATATTTAGGTTTTGTTTTTGCCATAGCTAGCGTTCCATGGAGGTTCTTGTACCTTAACAAAGAATATATGAGTTAAACAAAAAAAAAAAATCCCTAGCTTTCAGAATATCCTCAGTCTCTGCTAAACCTCCAGTCATTGAAAAATATTTCCTAATTGGGAACGACTCAACACCGAGGAATCATCACCACTTTTCTATAGTCATGCACCCCCTTGCTGGGGGGTGCAAGCTGTTTCTTTTCATCCCTCTGCCTATTGGGACCTCTCTTCTACTTCTTCCCTCATCTGGCATCTCGCCTCTGCTGGATGGGGGTCCTCTCCTCACCCTGGGGACCTCATCGTGAGGTCTCTGTCCTTTCTACCCTGCTTTTGCTTCACCTCGCTTAGCATTAGCACAGTCGGCTTTGGCAGCTTGGTAATGGCTAGACGGTCAGTTGGGATGGTGGTCCTCTGGGCTATCAGGAGTAGCCTCGCCTACTTCTGTGACCCTAGTTGTAGTCTCCTGCCGTATTGTTTGGCCAGATTTTTACTACCTTGTCCTCTTCCTCTCCTCTCCTCCGGGATCAGCTAGCACCCTACTGCCAGGATTGGCTGGCACCCTACTTACTGCCTTGGCCTTCGGGCCCCATCATCCCTGAGGTGGTAGTACTTCAGCCTACCCCTCCCGCCTCCCCTCTGTGCCAGTATCACTTGGTACTGCTCTCACTTCTGCCACACTTGCGGCAGCTCTACAACTCTTTCCTGGCTCTGGTGTCACGACAGGCACCATCCAACCTTTTCTACAACCATACTCCTTGCGGCTGGGGCCTACCCCCTCCCTCCTTGGCAGTATCGGCTGCCCTCCTCTATCACAGGTTGCTGGCATCTCTCGCCTGCCAGTATCTTCCTCCCTCCACGCTTGCAGCCCACCCCCGGCCTAACAACTGGTTGGCCTACCTTGGTATTGCACCATCTCCTGGGTTCAGCTGGCCGGCCTCATTATGGCATTTCGCCAGGGTCCTATTGTGGGCCCGACAGCGGACACATTCGTTCGTGGACACCGGTAGAGGCACTTGGGGGTTTCCTAATCTATTATTTCCTTTGTCGAGATGACACTGAAGGGTTTTCTTCCCTCTCCTGCCTTCCCTGTTGAGGACAATTGTTTCTGTACAGGGCAGGATGTGCGGTTAGGCCCATACCAGAGAGTCTTGGGGGGTTGTTTTGGTCCCTGGGGCGCGGGGGAATGCGTTTGGAATTAAGGTTTTGTTTTTACCATAGCTAGCACTCCATACATGTTCTTGTACCTTAATGAAGAATATATGAGTTAAACAAAAACAAAAAAAAATCCTTAGCTTTCAAAATCATCAGCAAACGGAGAAGAGATCTTATCAATATATTCGTTATATTTTGATACATACTTTTATTACTAGCTTTCTTGACCACTCTCCGAGAAACCTTATTGGCCCCAGTTACAATTCGCCTGACTTAGAATTGGCTGCCACCTAACACCTGGCTCTACTTGACACTGGCTTTTCAATTGTGTATGGAATGTAGATCTAGTGAGAATACTCACTGTCTTGTCATCTGAGATATGGGAGTAATCCCATACTCACTGGCACTTGGCCGCTTGCACTTTTCTTTCTGTACTCTGTATTCTAGCACCAATATCAATTCAAATAATGTTTATTTTAACACTTTCACAATATACATGATATGTGACTTAGGTCAAAAGGTCTAGTTCTGGTATTACATCCTGAAAATTTAGCAGTGCTCTCTAGTATCCTGAGAATGGCTGTGGTATCTGGTTGCATCCAGAGAATTCAGACAGTGCTCACTTGGCTTCCGAGAGTTTAGACAGTACTTGGTTGCGTCCCGAGAATTCCAAGCGTACTTGGTTGCCTCCCAAGTTCTGGCGCCATGGGCTGTGGCGTCCTCAGTTGCAGTTGGCGTCCTGTGCGTCCTGTGCGTCCTGTGCGTCAGACACACAGGACGTAAGCTTTTATTTTTGCTGATGTACTTCTTGTATCTATAAGAATAATAGCACATAGACTTGCAAAGGCCATAGCTCTATAATTAACCGACCAATTTGATCTAACTATATCTTATCTTACCGAGCAGAGCTCTTTCCATATTACCCAGTGAAAACCCCTTGGTCACACACCTTGTATCTCTACCGAATATGTAGCATAGATACTTTCTTGTTTTGTACAATAATCTTTTAGTCTTATTATTACAATAACTATAGTGGGATCAAGAGTCCAACACATGACCTTATACATTTAGTCACATGCTGTACCAATTACGCTTCCATGTATAACAATTACCTATCAACTTCACTACACTATATCATACCACTTGGTTAATCTCTATCAAAAGACTTTCTTGTTAGTCTTTTCTTACAGGATTTTATCAGCCTGAGCACTATTGCTAAATACTTGTTCACGTAAAGGTAAATACCTTACTTAGTATGGAATTTAGATTGCTTATAGTTTTGCTATTTTCTCATTCTAGCATCACACAGATATCATCAGGATCATGTTGCATCCTACCAAGTCTCGGACTGGGATGTTCTACACTAGAGCATGTCAATCTCTTCAGTTGTTCTCGCCAGCTCAATATTTCCCTACAATAACCGAGTTCCCCGTGTACTCGATTTTTACATCCATATCCGAGTACTGGTACCGGTAGCCTAGGGTAGCTTCTACTGGTATCCCTGCATGGCCAACTTCCAGTCAACCAGTCATATGGTGTGGGACTTGTGTTGCCGCAGCACTCGAGTATCATGCCTTGCCAAGAAAATATTTCTCCACTTTATGCCCCAATGGATCCCCGCAATCGCCCTGGTGATACCTATGGATCCGTTAGATGGTGGACCGGGCGATTCTCTACACATCGACACAGACAAGATGAGGATATCTCGAGTTTTCATAGAGGTGTGGGGGTTTGAGACTGGGTCGACTTTTTCCCTCGGGCTGGAGGAATCTCCCCCTATCCGGGAGCAGAGGCCCCTCGGCATAATGTCTTATGGTGACAACAACCTGCGGTACCGGTACGGTACCTCAGGCGCAACAACAAAACTCCACTCTACGGCACTTCAATTCTTCGCAACCAACTCCTTTCCGAAGGTTTTATCACCGCAGGTATGGCCGCCGTCGTAGCTCCGCCATCATTGCTCCAAGCAATTGATATGACAACCGTCCTGTCACTCCTCTTCTTCGCCTCCCTCCTGTTGTCCTCGTACCTCTCCGCCAAGTACTTTCTCCCCGTCGGGACCTCCTCCAAGACCCGATTCCTCTACGGCTGGCACATCTTCGACGCGTTGATCCACATCCTCTTTGAAGTCTCGTTCCTGTACTGCTCCTTTTTCTCCTCGGCTCCCACCGGCTTGACGGGAAACAGCGCGACCGTACTGTGGGGTGACTTGTCGCGTGCTTATGGCGCCGAGCACTCCACCAGCCTGTTTGGACATCTGTGGAGGGAGTATGGAAAGGCGGATAGGCGGTGGGCCCACGCCGACATTGGTGTTCTCGCCTTAGAGATCCCTACTGCCTTGATAGGGGGCCCGTTGGCGTGGTGGGTTTCCGAGTTGATCCGTAGGAGGGAGAGGAGTGCTTGGTTCTGGATGCTTGTGCTTGCGGTGGCGGAGATTTACGGAGGTACGTCTTGCTATCGGGAGTCATAGTGGGAAGGAGTGAGGAGGAAGTGAAGTGGCTAATCAAGGCGGACGGGTGTAGGATGGATGACCTTCGCTCCAGAGTGGCTTACTGGTAGTCAGAATCTTGACACTAGCAATCCCATGTACACGTCCGTATTTCCCTTTTTCTTTCGCACTTTCGCTACTCGTCAGGCTAACGGATCGCACCACCAGTTGGCTCTACCTCTTTGCCATGAACACAATCTGGGTCATCATCCCCGTGTGGATCTGCTTCGAGAGCTATGCGGAGATAGTCGCCACCGCGTCCACCGGGGGAATCGACGCACTCAATCACAGTGATGCCGGCGCTGGAGGGAAAAAGTCCCAGTAGTGATTGATTCATGTATGATTGCTATAATACCCAGTATTGCTCTAGCGTTTTTCTATACATATCGAGCCCTAATATTTGTCCGGTTACCCCGTGAATCAATCAGTTCTATCGTTCCCTGTTTTTTTTCATTCGTGAATGCTACACTGTCTAGACTGCGAACCCCTCCCCTCACCCATCGACCGCACGCGGGAAAAGGAGGGGAACAAATGTTCACTGTTACCTAAGATACTTGCCAGCGAGCAAGTACAAGTACGTGTAACGGTTGTCGGACCGTGACTGACAATCACGCTTAACCCTATACGTCCAACGCCACCATGCACACAGTAACTATAACAGCCGTATCATACAAGTATCAGTGCTCGAGAACCATGCTGTTGCCCGGGACAATAGAAGGGGCGAAGGAAGAAGCGACAGCAAACCATACGAATCCGACAGCGAAGTGAGTCTTCTGGAGATTTTCGTGAGTGGCATGAACCAAGGCTGCCGAGATTGCGGGATGGTTTTTAGGGATAACTCACTGGGGTCTTACCATGTCATGTTTGACATCGATAAGTAGGGCCCAGCTTATCCACGATAGCTAGGAGAGCGGCGAACGGTGCGACCGAGTGGGATATCGCACATTGCAAAGTGCCACGCCATCCCGATCTGACCGTCTCTATGACAAAGCATCGCTGCAGCCTTCGGAAGGCTGCTCTTTCACAATATCAACATTGCAGTCCAACGCCCTACCAGTACTGTATTATAGTTCCAAACCACCAGAGGCCACCCGATCACCCTCATGCCCCGAACGTACCTCCGCCGCCCCAACAATCACAGGGCATACAACAGTGTACCCCCAGCGGCATTACCCGAAAATAAAACAGGGTTCGTCCTCTGCTGCCCCGCCGGCTACCTGTACGGCTTTCCCAGTGTTCAAGTTGCAGTGAAGGCCTTCGCGTTCGCCGTGTGATATAACATAGCGGTCTTGTGCATTGCGTTTATGCCCAAGGCAGGATATTGTATTTCCGAGCGTGATCCACCGTGCATGCCCGCTGGACGGGAGGATGGAGTCCAGGGAGGGGAGCACTGTAGGGCAGTGCAGGCTCCTTGTGGCGGTTACACACTTTTTTTTTCTTCTTTTCTGTGATGTGTTTGCATAGGATGCAAAAGTGCCGGGTGCTAACTGTGAGGTTGTTCGCCAGGATGCAGCTGGACAGCCAATGGACGAGATGGAATTGCGTTATCGTAGGATAGTGCTCATTGGGTACCGTAGTGTATAGCTTATATAATCAATAGTCTAGCATTCATGGTTTTTGCAAAATACAAGTACTCGAATACTCGTACAGTATCATAATAGTAGTATTGTATGACACTGATTGGCTTGCGGGGCCGTTGTGGCTAGAGTACCGTAAATAGAGGGTTCGCCTGACCTTTTCTCCCATCCACCAAGATTGGCACTTGGCATTACCATTAGGTTACCCATTCCCCCGCCCCCTGAAGGTGAGTTACTCGAGTGCAGTACGGTAGGAAGAGTTGAGTTAGTAGAGAGGTACTATTACTATAACTTTGTGAGGAACGGCGCATGACCAGTCCATATTGGCTCCTTGGTGCGAGTGGGAGGCTCATGAACTCTATAGTCTACTACTTGTACCCTTCGCATCGTGGTCCACCGTTCCGCACGGTGATAACCTGATGGAACAGACCTCGCACTTTGGGGATTTAATCCTTCCGTGGTGGGCACCGACTGAGCGAGATAACATACCTCATGTTATCATACCCCGCCGCCATGATACAAGTGCTCTATCATCCAAGCGGGTTGCCCAGCATCACCATCGTCATACCCGGTGCCGACACCCGTGGCCAGCCCTCAGAAACCCGAGGCCGTCACTTACCACTTACCGGATTGGTTAATTATGGGATAACTTATCCGGAGAAGCTGTGATCCCGCCTCGCGATACTCGAGTGGGTCTTTCTCGAGTGCTGCCAGTGAGTGCCGCTACTCTTCTCCAAGGCAAGGTGATGCTCCGTGAACGAGAGGGTGCCCAGGCACTCGAGGACGGCATCAAAATCCTCCGGGGCGAGAAATGTGCTTCTAGAGGGTGTGGGTTTTCATTTCAAAATAAACCAATAGCAAGGCGGGGGTGGCTTTGAAAGCGGAATAGGAAATCTTCTAGAAGCGCTAGAGGATTCAGCCTTGGCTAGTGCTACCCTATCATATTACCCTAACCGTTCTCGACGCTTGGGCTAGTCATACCAAGCCCCCGGGACATGACATATAATGCGAGGCTCCTCCTCTGGATTTTATCTTCACCTTGACCTAAGCTATTCTGAATCCTCCCCTCCCCCGAATACACAGCCCCTACGAGTAGTCAGTGCTCAGGTAAATACTGTACGAGTACACTTGTCATTATCCGTCGACGAAACTGCGGATCCTCACTTTAAACTGCACTTTATCCCCCCCGCCCCCGCGCCTGAATACACGGCCCCTGCCTAGACAGTGCTCAAGTAAATACTGTACACTCGCTGCTACCCCCCACAGAAAAACTCTCCAAATTTTGACCCCTCTTGCTCAAGAAACGAAGCCGGGGATGAGCGCCCTTCGTCGCCTGTCAAATGTCATAGGCAGAGGTGGAGGTGGAGGCGGGGATTCGGACGCATCTGACGAGGAAACCCCGCACCGCCATCACCATCACCATCGTCACCTCCACCATCACCATCATGACAAGAAGGATTACACGGTCAGTCCAACGGGCGGGAATATGGCGATTATAATCTCTTCGGACGAAGAAGCGCGGCGCCGCCGACACCGCAAGAGGAGGGCCACCACTGCCGATGCGCCCAAGGAAGGGTCTTCCCGACCGCCGAGGGAGATAGACCCCGAGTTTGGACCGGGGAAATCCCGTCCGCATAAGCGTTCTTCGGTCTCTTCGAGCAGCGCAACAAGTAGTGGCTCGTCCATCGCTTCGCCTGGCGGGGTGGAGATCCAAGGGGACCGACGAAACCGTGGGGAAAGTCGTGAGTTTCCCGCCTGCGAATGACGTTACCTCGTGCTAACTTTGATGACCAATTAAAGCCCCACTCACACCCCTTATAAGGACCACCCCTCCAACCCCCTCACCACTGGAGCAGGCTCGCAGGGCAAATTCACAGCCGGTCCATCGACCGCCGCCCCCTTATCCAGTTACTCCTCCTCATCGAGACGCGACGGAGTACATCGCTTTTTCCCCCGCTAGCAACATGTCGTTCCAAGATGGGCCACAGAAGCGCCACAGTGCTTCTGTCGTCCCCAGAAGGTTTGCGCCTCACCCGGGAGCGGTAGAGATCGGGAGCAGTGATTCCATCGTGCAGGAACCAAAGAGAATGGATAGTTCCAGCCCTGGCGTACAGTCTCCCAAAACCTCAACCCACGGTCTGGACGAGAAGAACGCATCCAAACCCGCTCGTCCCTCCGGTCTGGGCAAGTATAGGAGCTCCGTCCGTGAGAACCAGTACGACTTTCTCAAAACCTTTGACACCGTCTTCGTGGTCGACGACTCGGCGTCCATGGCAGGCGAGCACTGGGACCAACTCGGCCAAGCCCTCGAAACAATCGCCACCATCGCCACCAAATACGATTCCGATGGCATAGACATCCACTTCCTCAACTCCCCCCAGTACGACCGCAAGCATGTCACCTCCCCAACCACCGTGAAGGACCTCTTCAACCTCGTCCAGCCTGCGGGCATAACCCCCACCGGCGCTTGTCTGGACCGCATCCTGCGAGAGTACCTGGACAGCTATGCCGACGCGAAGGCCGCCTACACTTCGTCCAGCACCACTCCCGGCCCACAACCAACAATGTACGCCTCGCTCCCAAAGCCGCTGAACATCCTCGTGCTGACGGACGGGGAACCGACCGACGACCCCGAGTCCGTCATCGTCGCTGCCGCTCGGAATCTGGACAGGCTCAACGCACCACTGCACCAGGTCGGCATACAATTCGTGCAGATTGGAAACGAGGAGGGCGCGCGCGAAGCGTTGGAGGAATTGGACGACGCGCTCGAGGGGGTCTACGGCATCAGGGACATGGTCGACTTTACGCCGTTCGTGGAAGCCCCCGGCGCCGGGGTTGGGGGGAAGGTTAGCGGTGAGATGATTCTGAAAGCGCTCCTGGGCGCCGTGAATCGGAGGTATGATCGGTGGGGGAATGAGTTTTCGAAATAACTCTGCTCGGTAATTTTCTTGTGTTTGTTTTGACTTTTTATTTGTTTCATTTGATGGATTTCTTTGGGTGGAGTTTGGGTTGATTCACGAGGGATGATGTTATGTGTTTCTTGTGTATTGTACCAATGTATTTATATCTGGTGGGGAGGGATTTTTTTGTTTCTCTTGTTTCTCCTATATCGGCAGTCTGGTTGGTCTGGCAGCCGGGATCAGGGTTCCCTGATATCATATTTTGTATACTTTTCTCTAGTCTTATGAATTACGAAATTGGTTTTGGGATGGCATTCGTTGCATAATAAGTCACTCGCGCCCCGTGTGGGTTTGCGAATCGTCACCTTATTTCCTCGCTGCAGCTTTTCTCTATCTTGTCCCCGTTCTCCGGTCATCTCTGTTTCCCTTGTTAAATCTCCTCCCCGTTCCCTTCTCTGACTCTTTTCTCCGCTACTTGTTTCTCCGCTACACAATAATAAACAGCGATCTCTCCTTCTGCAAGTCCTCCTCCCCCTTGCAATGTAATTCGATCCTCATGACTTTTTGACCTCTGCCCCCCCCCCCCCCCCCTCCGATACTTCCTGGAGCCACGATAGAGGTCCCAGAAAGGGTAAACAAAGGGGTAGCAGAGGGGGCGTGAGGAGCTGTTTGTCGCATTGACTTTTGACAGGAAAGTTGCCATCGTATAATACAAGACGCAGCTCGGGCTCACGACAGAACTCTGATGATTCCTTTGCTCTAGTTTCGCAGTTCGGCGTAAGCATGCAATGGGTTAGACTAGCTATCCCGTGCAGCGGTGACAAGTGCCGAGTTTACCTACTGTACGTGACGCTGAATATTTGTGATTACTGTAGCCGTACAGCATTACAAATTTTTATTTTTTTATTTTTTTCCTTTCATTCTTGCCTGGACGGAAACCGGAAGAAGATGTATGATAAGAACATTGAAATTTCCGACACTGTCATAACTCGAGTACTGCGGAGGGGATGTCGTCGTGTCGCGGGAGCCCTGCATGTCTAATTCTCAAATTATCATTATCATTATTAATATTATTATTATTACAAAAAAATAAAAACGGCGCAAACGGCAGGGTACAAGTACTGTACTCATCCTCCCTGCGGCAGGTAAAAAAAGGGAAAAAGAAAAAAAAAATCCTCGGGAAAGTTCGTGCTATATATGTGGCATAGACAGAGTAGTCACCTTTCGAGAATCGCACACATACGGTGGCACCGGTAAACTCTAATGCGGTCAGAATCCCGCTTTGGAAACTGACCCGAGATACTGTACGAGTATCATACCTGCAAAACTGAGCCGGGTTGTGCTGGGTGGGGAGTTTCAGAAGTCCGGTACTAGTATGGTTGGGTTTTGGTCGGAGAGGAGCCCGGACAAACGCGCCGCACCGCACCCGGGAACCCGGGTAACGGGGAAAGAAAGGAGCGAGGTTGTGTGCGGGGGAGGAGGAGAAGAAGATGCAGAGTTGCAAGTGAGCTTGTCATATCGTACCGGTAAGTTACACGCTCAAAGGGGTATTTCGAACACTCTTGATGCAAGTGCGGGGATAAAGAAGGTTGGGAGAGTTCCCATGAGAGCGGGAAAAGGCGTACTGCACTGTACTCTTACAAGCTTATTGGGCGTGAGCGTGGTGGTGAACTGAATATAATATCTTGGATGCGGTGCGGTTATGGATCGATAAAAAATGCATTGGATAGAGTGTGAAATCCGGATTGACGGTCAACACTGGGAAGAGGAGTACCAGAGGCGTATCTGGGAAGTGGACAAAACACTGGAGTAAAGGATTTAGGCAAAAAGTGGACCACTTCTACCACTTCTGGTGAATCGCTTTCTCGTCTGAGGCCTTTCCCGTGCGTGTGTCGACCCGCCTTCGTTCGGCTTCGCCCAGACTCTCCGGCTTCACGCCCGGCGACCCAGAAGCTACTGATGCGCAGGGTTTCCACTACGGTAGCTCAGGGCAAATCCGAAGACCCCAGTCAGGGACCCAGGCGAGATAAATTGGGAAGGTATGGCCCACCCGTTTGCAAAACTCGATATATTCTTTTCTCCACCTTAGATCGATGCTAGAAGTTAGCGGACCGGTATGACCCTTCTGCCGAAAATCTTTTGCTGGTGCTGGGCCGTGAATAGGCGTAATATATCGCAGCGCTTGTTTGTTCGCATCAGGGAATAAATGGTGAGCGGGGAATATCCCTTTGTTTATTCCCTGATTTTATAGATTTTAAGAGTGAAGAAGGATCACGGTTGGATATAACACGAGCCACATTTCCTTCTTCGGTATGAAGCCACCGGTTGGCACAGGACGATGATATCAATAAAGGGGACTGGAGGTGCTGTCCGGAATTTGCCAGAATCTTTAGACAGATTGCCTAGTACCTGATTCGCTGCTTTTGGGTAGATTTGTGGCTGGGTTCCAATGCGATATTGTATTGTAGGTCTGCCTGCCAGCGACAGGACAAGACGAGTGATTTCTCCTGATAATGGATTGCTGGTCCCATAGTGGCTAGCTAGATTCTAATTGATACGGTCCAAGTGAG
This sequence comes from Tuber aestivum, assembly GCA_900010015.1. Classification (NCBI taxonomy): domain Eukaryota; kingdom Fungi; phylum Ascomycota; class Pezizomycetes; order Pezizales; family Tuberaceae; genus Tuber; species Tuber aestivum. Next base: position 83,614 of record LN891211.1, read on the forward strand.
GGTGATGCAATCCTTTTCACGAATTGAGAGGGCTATGGGCGGGAAGGAGACGTGTCCACCCACCACAAGCGAGTCCCTCGCCCTGCCACCGACATTGCAGTGTTTCTTGTGGAGTTCGTAGGTGACTTTTAGACTCCCTGTATCTATTCAACCGATCCCATAATAGTAACTATTGGTATCTCTTCCCTTGAGATGGGGCGGTTCAGTGGTAGATGGGCACCTTCGTAGACAAATTCAGTCATGCTAATACTGCAGTATGGAATCCCCAAATTCACGGTTGCTCTCCCACCACAGTGGTCACCCCTGGTACCGGTATCTGGTGCAGAGGAGTGTCTTGCCACCTCGTCGTATTTATAATATCTCCCCGGACTAATTGAGAAATTGCAAGGTCTTCGACTTACCGGTCCCCCATGCTGTGGGTATTAAGACCCTAGACTTCTGCTAGTTATACCAGGGTTGCTCCACTCTTGATCTCTTAGCCACCACGGTAGCTATGCATTCCGGTTAGTGTCACCATGGAAACAGATACCCCTTCCACTAACCGGCAGAATTCACTTTTTTTCGTCCGGGTTCCCCGGACTACTGTTTTCTAGGCTCTCTTGTTTGTTGTTTTGGCTATGGTAGAAGATACACCCCCAAGAAAAGAATGATAATAGGCGCTGATCACCAACTAATAACAAATCCCTCTGCGTCCAAAGGAATAATAATTGGGGCCGAAGATCAACAGTGAAGGATGAGCGGGAGAGCAAGAGGGGACTTGGACAGGCACCCTATATTGATTGATAAGTATGCCGAGTAGGAATGCTACAGAGCTTTTTGGCTTGTGACGACCCCGTTCGGGGTACTGTGCCTTGTTTTAAAGTCTACGAGTAGTGTCACGAGTGTGTAATGTACCACCCTAGTACTCACTTGATGGTTCTGTATAGACTACCGGTAGTTGCCACGGTGGATCGGATCACTCGCCTACTCATCCTCTAGAATACAGTACTCGTACACTGCTGCAGCAACTCTGCTAAACCTCACCACGTGCCATTTGCCATGCCGGTGGCGGGCCACACGACCCGGCCAAACAAGGGCGGGAGAAACCTGCAGACCGGGGGGGGGCATTCTAGTGAGTGGGTATTGAGAAGAAGAGATGCTCCGTGTGTGGCCAACATACTTACACCAGCTAAACCAATCCTTACTTCCGCCAGAAGAGGCACTATTGCCCGGTATCGAGTTTTATGGCGTAGCATACCGGTGCAGTTCTACCCAACGCACTGTGTCTATCGCATCAATGATAACCCTTGCGACCACCGGAACCCCGCCCCAGTCCACCATTGCAAGTTCATGTATGGCGGGGAGTAAATCCTCAGGTGGAACCCAAGCGCTGCTTGGACAATCAACTGTATGCCAAAGCCGATATTGCAGCGAGAAAGAAAGAAAGAGGGGGAATTATATCATGGACATAGGTCCTCACTGCCCGAGAGGCGAGAACGATGGCGCGGAAGGGGCCAAACCTTGGACATGTTTAATGAACTCGAGCATTCGGATGGGACTGATCGGGGGCGTAAAGCCAAGGTTAAAAAGCTGCTAGATGTATGATAGTTGGCGGGAACTTGCTAGATACTCGGGCACCACCTGCCGTATGGTGCAGCACAGTAACTCGTACAGTGCAGTACAGCGGAGTACAGGTATGATATGATATCAAAATTATCGGTTTATGCATCCCCGAGGCGCTGTGCCATGAGTTAGGGTACAAAGCCACACGTACGACCTTAACCCCCTATACACGCCAACCCCCAAATAGCATAGCGGGAACCCAATACCAGTACCTGTACTCGAGTACCGGTACCGATAGTACCATACTGTACCGTGGAATCTCAGACAACCGAACCGGGTAGAAAAGTTCGGTGGTCCAGACTTTCCTTCCTTGGAAAAAGGGGCGAAAGGCACAACAAAAAGGTGTGCTATCCAACCACTCCGGGGGGCGGAAAAAAAACAAAAAAACAAATGATAACCGGCATACCGGTACGGTATCATGCCCGAGTACTCGTACAAGTACTCGGGTATGGACGTGGGTGACCGGACAGCCAGGGATTCTAGAGGCCTGACCGTTCTTGCCCTCATAGGAAATAAAAGAGCGAGTCTGGCATGAGAATTGCCCAAACAAGCAAGAAGCTTTGACACCTCTAATCCCTGGCTGTCCGGTCACCCACGCCCATACCGGTACCCGAGTACCAGATCGTACGAGCACAAGGGGAGGCAACTCCAACAACAACGTCCACGGTTCAATAACGGTGGTTTTGAGATCCCACGGCACGGGATACCCTTTTCCACCACCACCACCACCTCCTGAGGCACAAACTAAAGTGCTCGTAAATTTACAGTGCAGTACAGTACCATGCACCCACCCCCCGCCCTCCCCCCCATCTTCACGCATGATGTGCACATCCTCGTGTGGACCCTTCCAAAGACGGAAGTGCGTCTAGTGATGAGGATGGTTAAAACCGACGTTATCTATGATTCAGGGAGAGTTACCGGTGTCAAGTACTGCACGTACATGTAACCCCAAACCCGCCCTCTGGGTACAGGTGATACGGTACCGAACCGTAAATCTGCTTGCGCTACGGTGAGGCCCATGAGTAAGCACCCAAGGGACCGAATCTCACCATTCATCATCCCCACGGCGATACCGGGGCAAGTGCTATATCATACCGCAAAAGCTCTTGAAGTCGCCTATCTCCGCCAGCCTCGTAATCTCCGGATTCTCGGTCCAACGGCTCCCGAGAGGGGATTTGTAGTTTTTCCCCGGACGGTTGAGGCTCGAGTGCCGGTACCGGTATCCTATGTGCTGTTGATCCCATTGACCGGTTATTCGCAATTCTGTTAACCTGTCGGACTGAACCCATGGTGAGTGAAACAGAGACTAACCCCTGCTACGGAGATGACCAATTTTGAGTTTTTTTTTTTACGATAGGGAAACATTAGGATATAGACTACGGTATCACACAAGTAGGAGTGAGTAATTATCCACCCCGCCACCCTCGGGCGTCGTACACTACCGGTAGACTAGTCTACCCATCCTGGGCAAAGAATGGACAACAACCTCCTTACTTCTAGTACTATGCCGGTACCACCACTACAGGTACTCTCGTACCGACCACCCCTACGAAATCTCGGAACTCAAACTTCCGGTACCGTACCGCATTATAATACTCGCATCACAGGATTTGTCCCACCAAAGAACTTGACGCGCGATGGAAGGGAATGTGTACTCGAGTAAAAAAAGGAATGGAGGGGAAGGGAAGGGAGATGCATGGTAGTTGCCGTCTTACGTGCTCAGTCGGTCTTGGCCGAGGGAGTGAAAAATAGAAATCGTAGCACAGTTGTGATTTAAGAGATAAGAGTGTCGTACGGTATGAGGGTTCCCACATTCCTAATAACTTACATGAATGGTTCCTGCATTCTAAATAATCTACATGAATTGCCTATGGGAAAGAGAAGAAAGAAGGAAAAAAAGAAAAAAAGAAAAACACATAGTCCAAGATCTATGATACGAGGGAAGAGAAATGGCAAGTCTCCGAGGGTCCCAGAAAATAGCTGCTCCACTTCACTTCGCATCTATGCTTGTTTGTTGTCTGTCTTTCTACGCTTGCACTAGCACCATCCAGACTCCATCCCGAACGCGCTTCCCTTCTCGTGGATCGGGGAGGGGGGTGATGACGAGCCCTATAGCAATATATTGGTTAGTCGCTGGACGTTGGCGTGGGGTTCGGGGAGGAGAATACGAACAACAGCGCCCGCAACAGCAACTTGCTCAACAGCTAATTCACCGGCTAGGATGCCCTGGAGGAGCAGTGGGTTTTCCTGACGTTGCGTTAGCAACACCACTTCCTCGCCCGTTGGTCACACCGGCTGTAAGGTATCGAAGTAAGGGGAAGCAAGGGGAAGCAAAGGAAGAAGGGGAAGGAGTTACATTAAGGCATCCGCCAATACGATATATCCTATGCCTATAATCTCCCTCCGAGTATGCAGCGTCAATAGCCTCTTCAAGTTTGTTCGCAACGCGGATCTTCTCCGGGGCGGAAGTGGAAGTGCAGTTTTTTAGAGCAAAAGTTAAACACAAGCGGCCCTATTGCGTTGGAGTCAGCACCTGTCATATTCCGGTGGGGGGGAGAAAAAGAGAACTCAAGGAGTAATTTGGAACAGAAAAAGAGGGGCGAAAAGCACAGATCAGGTCCTGTGAAAAAAAGTGCTTTCTTTTCCACTCCACTCCCTCCCCTCCTAATTCTCTAAAACCTGGGTCTGCTCATTGGCGGGGATAACAGAAGAAAAGGGAACGGGAGAGAACAAGCACTCGGTACGTACCTGCTTCCTCAGATTTGGCCCATTCGTGCCGTGGAGCATTTCGGCCGCGGAAGATGGCTTTTCGCATTGCAACGATTCGTCGCGGACAGCCACCTGTAGGGACGCGAGGAGGTTAAAGTGGTCTTCGCCTACGATTCCTAAGGGTCTGTACCGGGATGTAGGAGCCCTGGCTGATCTTGAGGAATGGAAGAGAGAGAACAAATTGGACAACATCTTTGGTTATTATCTATATCGATCGATATAGTGGATATATCTCGCGGGATTGGTTCCGACACACTGAGTTTTAGGAGCTGCCGCGCCGAGTGGCTAAGGGCTATCGTAATTGACTCCGGGGCCGGTGGTATGTCGAGCAGAGTCTGTGGTGTATGTGTGGTAGCGATAGGACTCTCGACAAGTCCGAGTGCTAGGTTATGTTCACTACGCGAATTATTATTGACGAGGGGCAAAAGAGTGGAACAGTGATAAATCACTTCAAAAGTCGTAACCGCACAGCAGGCAGCAGTAGGGGGAGAAAGAAAGAATGTAAGGTCTCGGACGAGCTGCCCTAGGGCCGACAGAACAGCACGAGGGAGCAAGGTGGAGGATCAACAAGTTATATAAAAGAAAGGACGGTAGTCAAAAGAAACCAAGCTGGACCGAGCCACCAGTGGGTGTCAACCAACAGGATTCCACTGGGGGCTCAAGCTTTTTTGTAGTCAGTCCCTCCTGTCAGCTTACCTTACCTTACCCCATCCCGGGTGGGCCGCGCATCAACCCGCTGCTACGGTAGAGTTGCGGGCTGGTGAATTTCGATTAAATGAGGGAAGAGGAAAAAGGGACTGTGGGATGGTAGGGATGGAGGTTGGCTCTTTGGTGCCCAGCGACCCAGCGACCCAGCGTAGGCTTCTTCGGGAAGCCGTTTTGTCCCGTTTGGAAGCTGGGCGGGGAAAGAAAGTTCCGTGCCTTCTGATCTGCAGGGCGCTAAGCCCTTATGGGCTCTCTTATTCCTAATCCGCACCATGTATGGGGGCCATGGCCTCATCCTGCTTGTACTAGTACTGTATCATATTTAATTGTGCCCCATACTCTACTCGAGTACAATATTTGTAGTATTTTGTACCACAGCGTCGGGGCTTTGGCGGCTCCCATCCTTGAGCGTGGTACTCGTACAGTAATGATATAACTACCGGTACCGGCACCGATAACGAGGAAAACCATTGATACCTTACGGCCACGTTTCCCCGATGAAAATCGTGAACGCGGCCGGCCGGAGGACCAGAACATCCACGGTGGCCCGACACACGGCGAGGGTGAGTAGCCGTAGATCACTGATGGACACAACCGCCCCAATCGTCGTACTGTACAATGGCAGCGTGCTGCAGCATTCCCTGCTTGAAGCGATACTTAGCCGGGGAGCATAGCCACTCTCGTGTACGAGTACTGCCCTCAAGCGCTGGCAGAGTGCTGCACAAGAACAGTACGAGTACGATATCCCTCTCGATGCGGGGTCGCACTGCAGCGTTGGGCAGCGGATTTTACGAAGACGACATATGCTCCCGCATATCCGCCCGGACACGATGAACGCGCACATGGCTCTACTGCGCCTTGCAAGTCTGTCTTTCGAGTAGACGAAAGCAATGATAGCCCGGCACAAACCACGGGGGATTGCACGGGTTCCCGACAAATCATCAAAAACCTAACCGCTTCCTTAGCCTAGGGCCCTGTCGAGTACGGTAGATCATCAGGGCCCACTGTTAGAGCAAATCTTAGAAAATCCCAGACAAATAATCCAGGGATGCAAATGCCTCTTATCTCCACGATAGGCATCCTCCACGATAGGCATCATACGCATGGCCGCCGATCGTTCTGGGGGATCCACGAGAAAACGAGATCACGGGATGAACGCATTTCCCATTTTGACCATTCATGCGGATTCCCCCAGCTGGTGTGTGCCATCATATCTTAGGTAAGGAAGCATGAAAGCTGACCCGTCAAACCGGTAACCTCTTTCTATTTTTGGGGAGTCCGGCTCAAGTCCCTCGTCATACTCTAGTACGGTACTGTACCGGTAGCTGAGATGGTACTGGTGGAATGGCGGTTAAGGTTTGTCTCACCCTGCAGAGCTCGCCTGCATACAGTTCTCCCCGAAATAAAAAGTGAAATCTCCCTATAACTACCCGTAGTTTCACGAGCGGTTTTGCGTGCCAAACGCGAAGACATGAGGGCTTTAGCCTCGCAGGCGAGATGGTAACGCTGAGAGGTATCGCAAAGCGCAATACTGGCACTCGTGTAGTAGGGCATCAGATCGGCCTCGTGGTGAATTAAACTCTCTCTTTACTTTCTTTCTTTCTTTTTTTCCCCAAGGCAGCTGGGCGTCCGTCCTGTTAGAGGGTGGTTAAATTTCTGGAGATTTCAGATACTATCCGGCCCTCAGCTTGACTTGATATTTTCTAATCAAATCTGAACAGTTGAATGACGGCGCTCCTGGAGTAGGTAGCATAGTGCGGCGGCGCCGCAACGCTCACGGTGGGTGTATCAGATAGGATTTACTCAGCGGTGCGATTAGATGACGCCTGGCTTGGCTTACCGGTGGTGTAGTCAGATCGGAAGAGGCCGGTGGATCGCTGGGGGTTTGGAAGAGGACGGGCGATCGGTACTGTGCCATGCTCGAGCACAGTAAGAGTGCCGTGATAGTGCATGGACGTGGGTGATGGGAAAGCCAGGAATTGGAGAAATCAAAGTTTCTTGCTCGCTTGAGTACTGGTACTCGAGTACTGTAATTCCAATGCCAAGTTCATTGTTTTACTTCCTGTGAGCGTAGTAGGCTTAGGTTTCCCGAACCCCTGGCTGTTGGATTACCCACGACTGTAAATTACCATACCCGAGTACCTGTATGTAAAGCGTTATCTGAGGCCTCATGTGCTCTACCGGTATCAATCTTGGCCAGCGGGTCAGGGTACTGTGTGGGGGGGAAGTGAAGAAAAAAAGGGGAGTACCGGTACTGGTACGGTATTTTGTTGCCACCGACTCGTGGGATGCAAATATGGGACCCCTATCGGTTGATTTTGGTCTTTTCTCTCTCTCAATATCTGGGGTGAAGATGGTACGAGCACTCCCACCGATCAGTTATCTAACAGGAAAATCGAAGTCACCACCTCTCACCACTGCATACTTGCGGTTTTTCGAAAGCCTCCCGAGACTCGAGCTTGGCTTGGCGTTTGTCGTAGGGGGCGGTTCACTTGGAAAAAATCAATGGGACTAGAGAGATAATTGGGCGTCTGGAGAGGTTTTGACGCTTTTTTTTTATTTTTATTATTTTTTTTTTTACTTCACTCGCTCTCTGTTCCAAGATAGTCTAGGGACGCAGCTTTTGACGCAGGAAATAGTGTCGTTGTATGTGAATTTATCTTTGCCAAGGTGCTCGCAAAAATTTTCCGGGCACCGGTACTCTACAGTGCTTGCCCAGTATGATGCTCAAAAAAAGAGGGAATCGCGGGGAACGCACGCGAGAGCGAACTAGGGCCAGGGATAGACAAAGATCCGTGCGTGCTAGGATACCGTAGTGGCTTGCAAGATTGTAAACTGCGAACTATGATACACCGACGTAGTCCCCTACACTTTCGTCGGTGTAATCCGCTTTACTTTCCTAGACCTATAAATTTCCTCCGGCACTCTCCTCCACTGCAGCGTGACCAGCCGGCCATTCGAAGCTATCGTCTGCACATTCTTTCTCGCTAGCAAATACCGTTCACCTTCTTTAGATGCCGGGGGGCTATTCGGGGGGGGGGTACAAGGCGGCCGACTCTCGACTTCCTACGGGCGGCTGGTTTATTCTTGCTTCCAAGCACACAGGGCCGAACGGGCGCTGTCCGGAAGGAACCCGTCTTCCGCTGCCGCCTGTAGGGCCGGTAAGTAGATTATTATTGGCAAAGAATACTAGGGGGTGAAAAGTTTGTTCGAACGTGTGTAAGTAGGCTTTTTTGACTATATTGCCACCGCCCTTGTTGTACCCAGTGTTTCCAGTGGGCCCGTCTGGCGGGGCCGGGTCCGGCGAAGACCGCACTGTGTGGGACGAAAGAAGACCAACTCGGTGGAGAGGGGGGCCAGGCAGGCTGTGACCGCTCACGGTTATTCCGTTGGATATAGAAACTTGCCACTTAGGTGATATCAAGTGTCCAGTAGAGTTGTAGAGTTAATCTTGAGCGGGTAGAGTGTATTATGAGCAGCCATGTTCTGGAGAGTATTCTGTTGCAGTGCCAGTGCTTTTTTTTGTGATCCTGGGGTGACTGAGAGGGGCAACTAGACATGCAACCAATTTTTTCGGGGGAAATGGTTACCCGCGAACAGGAGGAGACAACGGAAATCCCACAGGGACTGATGGTGTCTCTGTGATCATTCCTACGGGTACCGGGGGCCATTATAGTTGCCCCAATAGGCTCAACTTCTATACCCGCGGCACAGCGCTCGCCAGTCCGTAAACTGCAGTTGGGGATGGTCCTGACCGGCTGACCGTTGTCCGCTAGGGATGACCTTGAACACGTTCAGGACTGCCAGTAACAGCTGCTGGCCGGGGGGGCCACTGGAAGCAGTGATTGTACCTGCTCCCATATACTCGAGTACTTGGCCGCCCGCAGAGTACAGTGCCAATAATGCCAAGTGTGTCCGAATACATTATGAACGGCCAGGTAAGGTACCCAGAACTGATCCGGTCTAGCGGATTATAGAAGACAAGATAGTCACCCGTGTGGTTACCACACGGGGCCGAAATGGAGTGTAGTTTTAAGTGATTACTATATTTGATAAATAGCAATTTACCCACAAAATTTAATGGTATGATAGATATATATTGAAAAAAACCATTAAAAAGAAAAAATTAAAGTCTTAAGAAATAATCAAAGTAAAAGAGAAAATATGATCATATGAAAAGATAAATAGACAAATTCAGTGAGGACAAATAAGAAAGGTAGAAGATGAAAGTAAATAGAATATAAAAGAGAACAATCAAATCATAGAGTAGAAAAGGCAGAGATATTAAAAAAAAAGAATAGAAAAACTTATATATAAAAAACCTCAGAATACACAACATTTTTGCACAACTTTTCTTCTTGATATACTGAATCAGGTATGAATACTTTGATCCTTTCACTACTTGTTGCTCTTGATAATGTAACATACAATTGCTCATGTCCAAATATCTCCTCACATAAACTGATCCCAACATGTCCTAATGATTCCCCCTGTATCTTATCCATAGTCATTACATATACTAACTGAATTAGAAACTGAAGTTGAATCAGCTGTACAGAAATATCTTATACTCAGGCTAATTCTTGAGAAGAGATATGAATTCAAGGAATCATGACTTCAGTTCCAGTCTTTGTGTCTGTCATTATAATACTTGTTAAGTACAAAATTAAATATTATATTAGTATAATTTTAATAATAACATACTTAATTAGAAAAAAATGAATGAATTAATAAAACTTACCACATATTAGATTTTATAAAAGACCTGTAATCTTAAGTATTGGTTTATTACAAAGACCCTGATATGGATTCAAATTTCATAAAAGCATAACTGGCATACCAACTTTTAAATATGATAAATATGGTAGAACTCTAGAAGGTTGTAATATATTAAGATACTCAGAAGAATACATTGCTTATTTCACATCAGAAACAGTGTCAGCACTAAGATAGGTCTTGATAGCTGAATTACTGGTTTGCTATATAAGGAGTTTATTATTGATATAGTCTACATCAATATTTTGTGCTGCTAGAATAGCTCTTTTGGCTAAAACCTTAATTAATAGATTTAAAAGAGAGGCAAAAAGACTATGTAGGTATATTTCCTCTATTAAACCTTGTATACTATTATCAGGAAGAAGCACGGTTAGATGAAGAATAATATGCATCAGCAAAAAAATCGCTTGTGTCTGACGCCTGGGTGCTGCGTCCTGATGCGCCTGTGCTTTCTTTCCCATCCTGTGCGTCCTGTGCGTCCTGGGATTGAGCTGGACACCCAGCCGCATCCTAGGCATCCAGATCCCTGACGCAACACCCTGCCCCATCCTGGGCATCCAGATCTCCACCTCAACTCCACCCCTGATCCCATGTGCTTAGAGTCCTGTCGGCATGCCCTGGTGCATCTGGTCGTATCCCCCCCCCCCCCGCGTCCATCCTGACTGTGTCTTAAGCGATCTCCCAGTTTCGATTGCTATCTGGAGGTCTTGCGCTACTGCACCTTCTCTAGTTTCTACACCCTGCCTCTCGGCTCTCATCCTCTCATGTCTAGTCTAGTCTAGTATGTTCTCTGCATGCACAGTGCTCTAGTCTCATGCCGGCATGTCAGGATCCTAATTCCTGGGTTCCCGACTTCTGGACTCCGTCCTGCTCCCAGTCTTCCTGTTCCTCGTTCCCTCCCAGAAGCCGGTTCCAATTGTGTTCCTACCGCCACCATGATGCCTTTCCGGCAGGAAGGCAGAGTGGAGCAACCCCTAGCACGGCGGGCTTCCGGGCTTTTACTTTCCAAGTTAACCCTTTCCTTCCGCAGCGCAGTCTTAATCTCTACTACTATTACTTTCAATTATGTCCCTCTGGCTTTTATTATTCTCAAGTTCTGCTACCTGTCTATAGAAATCCACTGTTTTGGAGTCTGGGCTAGGATGACCTGCTGGCATTATCTTAGCCTGGACTTCCCGTTATGTTAGTCACCCACCAGGCGTGAGGGCCCGGTGCACCATTCAGATTATCCTGGTCTCCTGATCTCCTGTCCTTGGGAGGTGGTGACTCGGATATCTCGGATTGGCTCCGTCGGCAATTCTGAGTCTGTGCTGCGCTTCACAAAATCCCTATTCTTGTACAACTACTTAATAAATCTCATTGAACGTTCTTAAGTCAATTCGACTATTGACAAGCCATCGCCGGTCAGACTTCAGGATCAGGTGCGCCAGCCCTATGATCGTCCCGATGTCCACTATTGTAAAACTTCGCGAATCTGGCCTTAGCTATAGGGTGACAAGCTCGTGAAACTCGGATGGGTGCCCTGCATTAAGGACGCTCAGCATCTGACCACCGGCTAGCTGGTACACCCTCTCGGTATGCCTGTGGTCACAGATTTTGAAGAGCACTATTATTTTCCCTGGGAGACGCCCACAGAGCGTACCATATATTTGCTCCCCTGCTGCTTGTACTCAAACCCAATCATTGCGACTCGCCTGGTCCTGGAAGAGTTCAGTGCTAGTAGATTGTGCCCGGTGGATGTTGTAAACGTCTGTTTCCTGAAAGGCCAGGACAGGTATTTCAAGTTGCTTTCATAGCTTAAAGGGGAATAGTTTAAGTTCAGCTGGATCTTCAGGAAGCCGGCGTTGTGCGGTTAGACTTTGCTGGCTGTATCGAATCAGTTCGCAACACATGCTATGGCATGAGATGCCTAAGACCCGGCAAAAATCATCCAGGCTCGCAACATGCCTACGATATCCCGTGAGAATCCTACGGCGTGTGGTGTGCCCCGAATTAAGACCCGCCATATCCAAAAGTTCAACTACCTCAGCTGAAATGTGTACTCCGTGCCTTCGAAGGGAATCCAGGTTCACGAGTCTCATTCGGATCGCATGGTGGCAGCCGTAGTTGTACAGAATCTGCTCTGTAGCATCATTCTTATTTGAACGTCGCCATCCATCTTTAATATGTGCTTTATGCGCCAGCTCACTAAACTTGGTAGAATACATCGGAATGTTACCAAACTGGTATATGTGTTCACGGAAGTGGCCCAATAGATGCATCATGATAAAGTTGAAATGTGATTCTGTATGAATCAGATCCATGAGCTGGTCGTTGTCCACACCATGCTCCTTGTCCTGGATCTGACGACATCTAGCTTTCCTATGTGGTTGAGTAATCTGCACTCTGTGATTTCGCAGTTCCCTCTGCTGGTTCTGAACTTTCACATGTGTCTATTTAGAAATCCTGAATTCAAGGAAGACATCCTTTGTCGAGTGAAACTGATTGAGATATTGTTCCATGTAGTCTATAGTCTCAGGTATATGGCTTCGGTATTGCGCCATCAGACTGAAATCAAGCAACGAGCTGACCCAGGCCAGGGTACGTTTGAAAGGCTGCATTTGCGCAGCGTCCGGCTGTCTCAACGCAACCACCAGAACAGCCAAAAGACAATGCCCCAAGTTCCTCATCTCCTTTCCCTGCCACTGAGTAACTTCACGATAAGCTGTTTTTGGAATAAAGAAGCCTGGGTATGGTGGTAAAGATTTCCAGGCATCATCAAATGCTTGTAGTCAGTCATGTTTCTTGAGAAACCCATGCACCCACTCTATCATATGCTTAAATAGTCCAAGATATACTGTATGTAGCAAATCAGGCTGGTGCAGGTCGGGCGCCGAAACACGTTGAATCCCGTGAAAGACATTCTGCCCAATCTTGATACCAAGAGCATCAAAGCTAATGTTGACATCCTCGGACCGTGGGCGAGCCCCTAGATCTCAACTCTCTTATTCAAGACGGTCGTATGTCGCATAGTCTCTCGCAGAGTACTGTTTCTAAAAGTAAGATCCCAACATGTTCGGAGGTACCTCACATTTGGGACAGGCATTGGTTTTTACTTCATGTAGTGTAGCGTTTTCTATATGGTCAGCAATCCAAGCTGCTAAAGTAGAGAAGTACCTCTGAACTTTCCCATCCGCACAGTCGATTGGAACACCCTCCAGGGGTACTTCTGGTAAGGGTTCAAAAAAAGTTTGAAGACGCCCTGTAAAGTATCGGGGTTTATTTGTCGCTGGAGTTCGTTCGCAGATGAGGACTTTGAGAACTTGGATTGGATAGGTAATAGCGCGAGAAGGAGAACTACCATCGATCTAGGTTTGTTGCGCTTCGCCGACAGAAGGTTCCCAATAGTAATATACACAGGCCACGCCTTCTTGTCGCTGGAGAAGTTGCTGAGATGCATCTGATCTGACATCCCAATAATCGGAACCACAGTGGCGCCGGGGGGAAGAGTCTCCTGTTGTTAGTTAGCGCCTTTGGCTCTTGCCTTGTGTACACGCCTTGGGAACTGTACTTGGACGTCCCACCACCAATCACCAGTGTGCATTTCTGCAAATATCCTCTGTCCATTCGGATCATATTCATGCCGTGGGATGTAAACAAAATCATTACTATACGCTATCTGGCGCAGAAGATATTTGACACAGTCAAGGATGTTCCGGTGGAAGAAAGGCAATGTTCTCTTGCTGTCATCAACTTGGCATCGAACCATTGTAGATATGTGCTATACGGATCCAGTGAGCAGAGGTGATTCTCGAGCGTATGCATTGAACCGTAGCTGACCGATACCAAATCACCAAGTCCGCTTGAAAAGTACTCATTAATCCGTGACTTCAGGACTTTACTCTCAATAAACCAAGAGGCAAGTTTGAAACCATGTGCAGAGGAAAAGGGAGCGCACGAGTTTGCGCTCAAATTCCTTAGCTCCTCTTCAAATCCCTTTACATATCCAATAGGTTGCCCGGCGGGAGGATGATACGCCAGTTGGTTAGGCGCTAGAGAGGTGTTGACGATTGCTTCTGTGTGAGTGGGGGCGTCGGGTCCACATCCACCTGGGTCTGCATTGGATTCATAATCTGAATCTGTCTGTTCCCTGCGATGTGTTAGGGGGTTTGGAAGTAACGCGTCGCCTTCTGCTTGATTAATACAATCAGTAGAGGGTGTATGCTGTATCGTGAACAACTGAGGAATGTCCAGATTGCCATGTGCCATTTGTAGATGCTTCTCGTAAGGACCGGCCCGGGCATATTTCTGACGACAGAATGAACATTTGATGGGCATGGCAGCAGCGAGTGTAGTCGGTGTTTAAAAGATTGTATAGTAAATGCATGATTGTGAATCGAATAATTTAGTTTAGGGGGGTGCGCATGGAAGGACGCCGGCAGGTCCAGGAGGTAGATGCATTGAAATGTCGAACAGGTTTAGCACAGGGGATGCGGCGTCAAGTGTGATCCACTATCTTCGCTTTGAAGTTCTGGAATATGGTTTCATTAGGACCTTTCCATCCTGTATTTCTACCATGAATCAGATAACTGCCTCGAAATCTTGAGCGTCAAGGTTTGAAATTTCAATTTGTTCAAGTTGCCTAAGTGTCAGGGACTCTGATATATAAAGTAATCATTGCATATGGGAAGAAAAGTCTCTGGCGTACTAACTAAAGTATCTACAATGCACAGTATTCACGAGATCGACAACATGCAAATATCAAGTCCCTCAACGATTTAGATCCTGAATCTGATGAAATGAACGCAGATACCAACTATTTACAGTACGTCCACATGCCCAATGTCGGGCCGGGGGTGAACGCCCCACTGGGGTAAGCGTAAGGGATTCCCGATATTACACTGACCGGGACAATTGGTTCCAAGTGCTCCAACCAAGGTCAAAAAATCAGTCAGCAGAAGACATTCATCAGATTCACCAATGACAATGGTCAGCTCTACGATAAATGGTGATAGACAGCCAAAGATTAGATGCTATCAAGGAACTATACCAATGTCCATGCTCTACCAAACAATGTTTTCCTGGACATCCTCCATGGTATGAGGAGATTGCGCCTAGCTTGCAACAGCCTAGTGACTGCTCAAACTTCTCAGAACCCTGCCAGGATTAACGTGATCGATGATGCCATCATTCATCTTCTTTAGAATTGTGGCAAAAAGTTCACATACACTATACTAGGTAAAGTAGGTCAAGGAGAACAGGGCCCAACAATCGTCCTACAAGATGTGGCCATCGACGTTACATTACTCCCGCCTGGTACCCCTGCTAACTAGAGACATTTATTGCCAGCTCCCAAGGCAGGCCTGGCTTTCAAAGGTGTGCCGAATACCCCACATCAAGAAGTAGGGGGAGTCCAGGGTGGTGATGCTGGCCAGAATGACGCTCTAGGCTCTATGCCTCAAGCAGGCCTATGTAACGGACAGGGTCTGAGGGTCGGGTAGCCCAAGGCACACCACGATTAGGGCAGGCAGGAATCTGGAGTCGAGGTCTAGGTGCGGAGGCACAACCGAAGCGAGTGGTACGAGGTTTGGGGCCGCTCAGGGGTTCAGGGTCAGAGTTCAGGGGTTCAAGAGGATGAGAGATAGAAGAGAGTGTAATTCCTAGGTACAGGTGTCCGAATAATATCTAAGTTTATTTATACTCGTCGCACCAAAACATGGCTTATGATCGAGCGCCCCCCCGACAGGAGCTTAACGCCGGCCGGGATCCACCGATGGGACTGGGGCCCTGCTACCCCCGCAAAATACAGGCAACTAAATACAAGATACCGA
Source organism: Tuber aestivum (assembly GCA_900010015.1). Lineage (NCBI taxonomy): Eukaryota > Fungi > Ascomycota > Pezizomycetes > Pezizales > Tuberaceae > Tuber > Tuber aestivum. The sequence continues at coordinate 99,276 of LN891211.1, forward strand.
TCCTCCGGTCCCATACCGTTAACTACTCCGGTGAGCGAGCACCAACACCAAAGCTAAAGTACAAGCCCATCAACAGTCCAGCACCCACCCGTCCCACCTAGCCAGGCCACGGGAATCCCAGCACAATCAATAAATCACTACCATTAGCAGTCCGATCTCGCGCCAAAAATCCTCATAAAAATCATAACAAAGTAAATCCACCATCATCAACCCCACCCGGCACCCAAGAAAACGTTCCAGCACTGTCCCTCAAGAGGGCCATGACAGAGGGGCGGTACAAAGCCAGTCTCCCCTAAGCAATCAGTCGAGGCAGGCATAAAGCCCACCCCTTGCACCGTAATAGCCAACCCAGGACACCCCTAGGGCAATATCCTCATAGGTATCCCAACCTATGCAGAGCCATCCATATCCACCTCTTCCTCATGTTCCTCCGAGACCTCAGATTCTTGGGTATCTGGATGGGGGCGAGAAGGGCAGACAGTCGAGTGGGATTCGTGCGGGCCATCACAGTTCACACACCTGGGTGTGGTATGGCTGCAGGGACGGCCATGAAGGCGGCAGGTAGCGGTAGGGCAGGAGTGATCCCCAGTAGAGTGAGGGAGGAGGCACCAGCGGCAGGAGGCGGGTAGGATGCATTTGATGCTATGGTGTCCAAACTTATGACAGTTGGCACACTGGGTGTATTTGTTGAAGCGTAATCGGCGCTCGGTTCGGTATGTATTGGAGAAGGCAGAGAGGCGTTTGTCAACAAAGGAGGGAGCCTTGGGTCCAGTGATGGAAATAACAACAGTTGAGGCAAGTTTGCCGATCCGTGCTATATCAGAGGTAAGCCACCTAGGCTGTTCGGTAAGAGACAGGCCTGAGTTAAAGGTGGTGAGTTCTTGGGCAAGCGATGCCAGAGGAGTGGAGGTAGTGATGCCGTGTACCAGAAGCTGGGTGGCAGGAGTATCAAGGTGGACGGTAGAGGCACCAGGAATGAGGTGCAAGAATGTGCCAACTTTGCTGTTGACAGTTGTGGCTCTGATCGTGTCCATGGTAGTAAGGGTAACATGTCCATCCCAGAAGGAGACAGACTGGATAAGAGTGGAGGCCAAGGCCTGGTTGATGCTGTCGCGTAGCTGTACAGCAGTAGTGGTGAGGGGGGCAGTGTCTCGTTTGATGATGAGCTGACGCTCGCGCATGGTAAGGCCCTTTTTCTTATCGGTAAGGGGCTTAGCCGAGGTAGAGGAGGATTTGGCTGGCTTGAGGCCAGGCTTTGCAGGTTTCTGAGAGGACTTCCTCGCCCTCCTAGTGACGGTAGCCCAAGAAGGGGGAGCTGCCGGGCCAGGAGGTTGGGCATGAGGAAGGGTAGGAGGTAGAGGAGGAACAGAGGGCTGCTCTGTTGTGTCGGTAGCAGGAGGTGCCGGCGGGGCAGTGGTATGAGCAGGCTGAGGTAGAGTAGAGGCGCGAAGGGCATCCAACTCCTCGGTTAGGGTGGTGATGTGCTCGGTTAGCCCATCGGTCGCCTTCCTGTAGTCTTGGTGCAAAATTTGCATCATGTGGATAATAATCGGAAAGGCTTTTGCAAAACTGTATGGTGCTTCAGTCTTTGCTGCATCTGCCAACTCTCCAAACATGTGCATGAAGGCACCATTAGCATCCTCATAGTCGTCCGGTGAGTATCGTATACCGGTAGTGGTACCACTGCGTGGTCGTTTAAGCGAGGGGGGGCCCTTAGGCCGAAAGATAGGTGATAACCCACTCTGTGAAGCCCCGTCAGGCTGTGTGGGAGGTTGTGGGACGAGAGGTGGTGATGACCCCATGATGGAAGTAATGGAAGGAAACTTTGACCCCGGTTGGGCCAAAGAAAGGTATTGTGGTGGATAAGATAATTTCCTGGAACGTAAGAAAGGGTGTCCGAAGGAGATTACCAGATTGCGTGAAGAACATAACATATAAGGGGGCACACCCCCTTATATAAATAGGAAATCCCCCATGATCACTAGTACAAAAGAATGTCCTTAGCGTTGCGCGCAGCCGTCATCCTTCTGCTATATTCTGCCGGGTTCCGTCACGCGGCCACTGTTCCTAATTATAGTACAAAGGAAATCCTACATAGCAACCAAAGAAACCACAACCAATAAATGCAACCAAAGCCCCAATGTCCCTTCCACCCTCTGTGCCGGGTGGCCGTGACAGCCTAGTTGGGGACGGCTCGATGCACTAGTACCCTGGCCAATTGGTGGCAAACGCAGGGCCGGCTCCTCAAGGTGCCCCGAATGCCCCTCTGCAAAAAGTGGTGGGAGTTCAGGGCTCCAATAGCAGTCCGAATGCCCCTCAACAGGCTGCAGAAGTCCAGGCTGCCAATGCGGGCCATAATGCCCCTTAACAACAGCTGCCGCAGGTCCAGGTGGTGCCCCCAGACAATATCGTTGTACTATACCGCTGGCAATAGCTGGTAGATTAGATTATCTCAGCAGTAAGATTAGGGTTTTACTTACTAAATGTAATGGTACAGATTGGAATGCGCTCCTTGGGCACCCCCATGTGGTGTGTCTCATTTGGGTCCAGCCGTCCTGGCGGTGGGGAAGCCAGGGGCAGGCTCATGGTAATAAAAGTTTAACTGTCCATTGGTGATATCCCCACATCTACGGCATGCAATTCTGTAAGTTAGATTCCTATGATTTCTGCAGATTGTGCACCATCATTGCCAGATGGGTACCAAACCACCAAATCTGGTACATTATTGGTGCTAGCGGTGAGGGGCCCCAGTTGCTTCTCGAGTCACCCGATGAACCACTACCTTTAGTTGAGGTTGTCTTCATTGAAGGCCATGAAACACTACGTACTTGGCTACTCTCAAACCCTGTCAAACAGGACCCACTGGATCAGCTTGTACACTGTTACCGGGACAGAGATGACGGGAGGCCATCAACCCCGTCAATCCCAGGGTATGCTTATCTTAACGAAGCTGATGTAATCGATTAGGGCCGCAAGTTTGGTGCGCCAGTGGGTCTGATGCATTATCGAGTACCCACGCTCAACGGGGATGCAAAAGGTTATTCTGGTGATAACCATGTGCCCTCTGCCTAGATGCACCGCCTTTTAGCAGCTGTGCCAGCGGCAGTTTGTGAAGCGGAAGAGGCAGTCTATGAATCACACCACTGTTAACTCCTCGGATTCTCATGTAATAGATTGGACATCGCGGGGGCCAATGGGCACGATTTCCTAGATTTAGTTTATGTTAACGGTTGTGTCATCTGCGATTCATGTCGCCGATTGGGTAACCTTTCAATTAATACGATACCTGGTATATGAGTGAGTCTTTCATATGTGACCCAGTGACACGCTGTATGTGGTGGGCGTTACCATCATACTGTCTTGATAAAGAGGCTGAAGATGGGTAGTTTGGGTTTCAAACTAAGGTGAGGCTCTGGTGGTAGTCATCTGACTGATCGTAGATCGGCAAATTTTTTGTACCAAACACACATGGCATCATGCTAGTGCAACAGGAGATAAGACATGCCAGTGTGCTTGCGCCCTGCCTTCTTCCTTCCTCCACATCCAACTCTCGTTCTTCACTACTCTGAGTCCCACCCTCACATTCTCTTCGAGTTTAGTCTTCCCAGACACAATCTCCGGATCCGCATCACAGACCCAGTCTTTTTTCTTGACTTTAATCTTCTACGCTCTGCTGGTGCCACGGATCAAGGAATTGCCCCGTACGCCTCAGGTTTGGCCTTCTCAGACACCCTGCGATTAGCATCACGGAATTGGTATGTGTTCTTGACTTTCTTTTTCAGCTTTGCTGGGGACCCCGCCTGGGGACGCTCTGCTGGCGCTGATTCTACATTATAAACATTGTGTTTCCCCCTCCTTATTCCCTTACGCTCTGCTTAGGATCGCTCCAGTGGTGCTCCAAAGGTAAACGTGCAGCACACTCCATCCGAGGTTTTGAAAATGCCTCCAAAGACCATACATACCCCGAGTCAAAAATCGAAGTAAGTTTTGTACATCAAAACCTTTTCTTAAAGAGTTAGCGATACTAATCTATCTATTTGTCTTAGACGCCCAATCACTGAGGGCGACGCTGGCACTGGAAGCAGTGAGAAATGCCGGAAGAATCAGCCATGTGCAGCAGCCCAAATTGGAGCAGAGAAATGAGCGTAAGAACTCCTCAAAACTTGACCTAATGGACTATACTATAGAGAGCCCCTAGCTAACATTTGTGATAAGCCACACCCTGAAACCCAACCAAAAGCTGTCTTTCACCCCGCCGGTAGAGGATTTCAAGTAAGTGATAGCCCAACTGAAAAGACTTGTTGAACAGCTTTTCTCATGGTATACATTTATCTCTCAGGGGGTGGTTTAGGGATATTGCCTACGTGAAAAGCTGGTGTAGGTTCCACGATTCGCGAAGGCCTACCGAGCTGTACAGGAGCTAGCATGCGCAAGTCAAGGCATATATCAGCATCCTTACGTGGGATCCTGCCCGGCTTACCACAGCTCAATGGGGATCAATTTCCCTGTTCACCCTCTCTCTTCCCCCACTTTCCACTCACTTCAAGCTGGTACAATCCAAGTACTTACTTGAAGACATCGGCTAACTCGGACGTCAGATCAGGATCTTGGTCCAGGATGTGGCCAAGAAGCTTCAGAAGATGAACAAGTGAGCCCCAGTGGAACTGGGGAGGGATAACGAGGTAGTGGAAAGTTTGAGTGACAAGGTGGTGGGAGGTTCGAGTAAGTCATCTTGGTGATTCGTGAGTTCATACTATTTGCTAAAATGTATTAATAGTAGTGGAGACCCTTTGGTCCCAGCATGATTGCCAACGGACGATCAGGATGCACATCTTATGTAGAACAGGTGCTCTGGCCGCAGAGCACCCATTCTTAAACCACCCATAGTACTTTAGCCATCCCAACCAGGGGCTGGCCTGCAGTGTGCTAGATTACCAGCGCATCAACAAGGTACTCTGGGTGGTCAAGGCGTAGCGTGTTGAGGAGAAAATTCGGTATCCTCGGTATCTGATAGGTGCGACCGGTCAGGGCACCTGTTTGTTACGCCAGGACCCCTCAAAAGTCCTCCCTTTGTCGGAACCAATCTTCTTGTATCAGGATGATGATGTAAGTGCGTGGGTCCTGGCCAACCAGCAGAACTGAAATGGGCCTCTCAATCTCATGGTGGTCGAGTCACGCGACGGCAGAGTGGAGGGAGCATTCACGCTGGAGCCTACTCTCAGGTGGCATCGTTTTTTTGACAAGGATATCTGGGATCGCCATGGACAGCTGGCAGATATCTGGAGAGTCAGGCTGGAGGTGGATGAAAGAAGAAACAGTGACGATGAGTCTGAGGGTGAGGAAATGGACCGCGAATCAAGACAGGATGAAGGACCAGGCGCTCCGGCCGCTGAACTCATTTTTATAGATGATGAGCAGAATGTAAGTCTTAGTATCTAACCCGAGTTCAGCTAACTTCATGATCAACACCTAATAGCTAACCACATCAATAGGAACAAGCAAGTGACAACTCTGAAGCCCAGATGCGGAGTCAGTCAGGGAGTGTGTACTCCCCCACCCTGCCCAAGTCACCCCCCAAAAATCCTGTTGTTCCCGCTGGCCCCTCCCGTCCCCGAGAATGGTCCCCCGCCGCTGGCCCCTCCTACCTCCGAGAACAGTCCTACGCCACTAGCCCCTCCTGCCCCCCAGAACAGACCCCTGCCGTCCCGCTCCAACAACTGTGCAAGTGAGGACAGCCAGCTTCCTCGTTGGTCCGGGCAAGAAATCAGGCTTATAAACCAGCAGCATCCACCAGCAGAGTCCCTAGCTCGCGTCGCTATCCAGTAACCCCCCTGCACAAGTCGACAGAGTCTGACCAACTGCCGTCTGGGCCATCTGGACAGCAAAAATAGGGATCCATACAGGAGAGTCTTGAGACGATACCTTGGATGGCTGAATACATGGGGAATCCTGTAGCTGACCATGTGTCTCAAGTACTTGGAAGTGGGCATGATAGCACATTCGACAGCATCTCTCTGAGTCCATTGGAAATTGAACAGGCTTGCCTCCCTGACCCTACAACCCATATCCCCGAAGCGCCGCCATCCTCTCCTTCCCTCCTACTGCCAGATGCATTGCTTCTGGCTCCTCCACCCCTCATGCCTGAAATGCTTCCCCAGCCTCCCGCTCTTACTCCCCCGGGGCCGGCTACTACTTCTCTCCCAAATGCTGGAGAAATACACACCCCAAAGGGGCACCAGAATTCCTCCAAATCGTCTAAGTGCAAAGGAAAAGGGGAAGGCAACACTACGTCCCCCCGCCATAAACAGCACGATTCACGTAACCCAACGCTGACTCCCTGTAGGTGCCGCCGGGCCCAACATCACATTGCCTACTACTGATAAGACTCTGGTCTTGGGTGATACTTACTTTTTTTTTCCAGTTGTACCAAGA
>LN891211.1:105727-142573 GCA_900010015.1 Tuber aestivum
GAATTCCTCCAAATCGTCTAAGTGCAAAGGAAAAGGGGAAGGCAACACTACGTCCCCCCGCCATAAACAGCACGATTCACGTAACCCAACGCTGACTCCCTGTAGGTGCCGCCGGGCCCAACATCACATTGCCTACTACTGATAAGACTCTGGTCTTGGGTGATACTACTTTTTTTTTCCAGTTGTACCAAGAGGGCTTCTTCTTTGGGTGTTTTGTTTTTGGGTTGGGCATGGAGGAGTTTTTTTCTTTTTCTAGTTTAGTGCTGAAATATTTTGTTCTCTTTGCAGTTTAGACTGGAGGTGTTTTTTTTGGGATTGTAAGAAGGCGTACTTGTTTTTTCGGGTTTGGCACTGAGGCTGACACCACTAGTATCTTTTTTGTTTGGTCAGGGATCCCTTGGATCTCTGCCTGTTGTCTCCATGATGATGCACTGCTGTACTGATATTTTCCGTGTCTGGAACCAAGGTGGACGAGTTCATTGTTGTCATTTAATTCTAGATTCCATAGATCTACACTCCTCGCCCCCATGATGAAGTCCTTCTTCTGCGTCTTTCAGGGTCTCTTGTAAACTTCTCCCCCATTGTCAGGCTTGCTTTATGCGCTTTTTCTTTTGCTTTGACGTCTTCTAGTAGTATTGGACCCCACCAGTATTGTTATTGGACCTCTGGCATCTGTTATACCCAATTTTCTTTGTTTCAGCATCTATACCCTGTATTCTTCTCCTCTACTACCAATCATTAGATGTATCCTACTTCCTCGTTAAAATCAGGCATTCTTACTCTCAGACCTGCAGTTGGGCGCCTGGCCTTCCTACCCCCCCCTTGCTGGTAAATCCCATATTCATGGCCACCCTTGCATAGAATAAAATTACGATTCTTAGAACCTTGCCATCCCAGTCCATTTCGGGCCTCGCCTCAAGTCACCGCCCCCTGCCAGTGATCTTGCCTACTGCTTCATGTTAGGATGTTTGAACTGACGTTCGAGGGCACTAATTCTACACCTTGACATAGATATTGTTCCCCCTAGTCCCTTTCAGGCCCTCTAAGTGTCTAGTAACACATCTTGTAACGTAACTCTACTGTTTGTTGCTAGATTTGGCTTGACTGGCGGCTTAAGATTTGGTTCAACTTTCAATTTCATATCACTCAACACTTGGAACGTCCGATGATAGTCGAGTACTTGAGTACACTCTGCTATGTTTTTGTTTTAGACATATGACTGAATCTTCCTGAAATTACATTTTGTAGACAATTCTCTCGCAACATTGTAGAATGATAGCATTTTCACCCAAGTTTCACCATGTACTAAGACGGCCAAGTGTAGGACAGTATTATTCAATCATGAGTGCTACACCGAACTCCGAAAGGTGTCATTTCATGGCGGAATCTGTCACAACAATACCGAGTAATAGACTATGATTATATCAATCACCCCTTAGCCCTAGGGTATAGGACCTGGTGCGTCCCACTGGATACAAGAAAACCAAACAAACCCCAGACCTTCTCTGTACTTGTGATAGAAATTGGGCCTTTCTTCATATCTTTTCTTCTCTGCGATATCAAAGCGTCAATTAAAAAATGCCAAAAGAACAAGCACATTCACACAGTCAGCCAGCCTCCCGAATTGCTAATCTATTCAGGCTTAAAAGTGACGTCGGGCCTGATGCCTCGGTATCTGCAAAACCAACATCAAGATCTAAATCGCAACAAAACAACCCTCCCATGCTCAGAGCTCCTGTACCAGACAGTTGAACGACTAGCCATCCCATTGTCGTTATTCTCTGACACCAATTGTGAGCCAATTGGCACGACCACTCAAGTGCCTGTGCAGCACTACAAGCAAGAGTACGCTACGTACTGAACACGAAACCGGACCCAATGGCAAGGCAAACGCGGAAACGGTGCATGTATCCGAAGACAGCAGTGAAGAGTATCAGGTGTCACAGGAGTCAGCCAAAACTGAATCAGATACACACTCCGATACCACCGACAGACCCATATCAGGACGTCGTCACCTGGCAAAAGCAGCAAAGAGCTGTGCGGGCAACCGGACAAAAACAGTATGCATTTTGACCAGTGCTAGGTCACAGTGTACAGACAATTCTTAGCAGATGCCAACTCTTCCCAGGTAGATAATTCACGGTGGTGCCTATAACCCGCCTATCTTTCCATCATCAAGTTTAGGACAATTTTCCTCTCCCCTAGACTGCGATAGTGCACAGTCATCGGATGTCAGAAGCTCAAGTCCTGCTAGTCATCAAGAGAGTTGGAACGGAACTAACATGAGGCGAAATAAGGTCATGGGTCCTGAATGAACTATCTTAGACTTGGCAAAGGATCCAATTCTCAATTATACTCTTTTTGTTGACCCACTCCCGAATCTGGTTATATTGACATCTAGAGTGCACCACGTTTGGCATCAGGCGCAGCATTCCATTCTCCCTGGAGAGCGAACGGAGCCATCAGAGGACAGCCTAATCATAGTAAGTAAAGTCAGCTTGACATGTTGAGATGTCAGGTATGGTACTAATAGTGAAAGATACGCAACAAACTCATTGGCATACAAGTCCAGCTTATCTACCATATGAAGAATGACATAGTAAATTAATATGGGCTCACAGAAGACCGCAGGGCTACTGCACGGAGGGTGGACAATCTCCTAAAAGATGACAGGTTCATGTACGACCTAAAAGGGTACGATGTTTGTCTCCTGTGGTTAAGTGTCCTAGAGTACTTATCAGTGCTGACCCCCAATGAACTGGACACAGGGTCTGTGTCTAGTATTCCTTGCTCCACAGAGTCCAAATGCAATATATAGTAAGCACTTTGCCAGAAAGAAAATGAAAAGTCTCGTAGACCCCAATTTCATCGATATGATCAACCGCACCATGAGGTGCTTGACTTGCGCGATAATTTGCCATACCCTTAGGGTATGGCAAACAGGGATCTACGTCCAGCAGAGGGACGTCAAGCCTGAGCTAGTTGCCGGTGAGGACGTATAATTCCCGTTGTACATCAGCCGTGAATCTGGCTAACTTGCTACAAAACAAATAAGACCTGTTTGAACGGCAGAGATAAACTTGACGTAAATGTACGATCAGAGTCCAGGAGATAATTGTACAAAGCGTTCATCAAACCATCGAGAAAAAGATAGAGCAAGACTATGGCATCCAACAGGATTGGCAGGAAGGCTATGAAGATGACTGGGATACCATGAGCGCAGAACTAGAATACCGGAAATCGAACTCCGCCCAGTGTCAGCCCAGTCACCATAGCCAGGAACTCACTGACCTGCCCATGATCCCCGGGTTCGGCTTCTGGCCTAGCGGGGATTTGTCGCAAGGTACGAATGACACTGCAGATAGCAGCCAGACGCTCTCTGGTAACTGACTGGAGTTTCTCAATTGGGGCTTGACAAGTTGAGAGGATCCCCTCGAAGTCAGAGAACGTTTGGTGACAGACAGTCAGAATATTGATTTCTGACATCTTGGCTCTCCGCTCTCGCTCAGTCTGGAGGATTCACAGGATGTGGGGACGGTACAAGGGGGTGATTTTGACGCTAGTGATCTGTTAGCAGATGGCAATAGGGCGCTGGATGTGGGTACCAGCCAGGAGACTCATGGCATTGCCTGAATAGGGAGTGACAGATGCAGAAAGAGCATGTTCATAATGAAAGGGTTTGAGTGACTATGGCAAGAAGCCACGAGGGGGGGGGGCAGAAAATTGGTGCTAGTAAACATCACCAGATGTAATAGCATAGCCAGGATGGTCCTGTAGAGTTCAAGTCAATAAACATGAGTCAAATGTGAGCAGATCTCCATATTGGAGGTGCTGTAGTAGATAGCGTTCAGATTCTATGAGAAGAATGTGCCCAGGATTCTGAAGACGCCGCAAACCTGGCATAGAATTCCAGACTCCAAAATGATCAGGGTAGGCTCACGGTGAAGGCGTCCCAACCAGGCCAGTTTTACCTGTACAAAATTTAGGTACCTTACCAGGTAAGTCGAGAAGTTCAGATGTGAGCGCCAGGCGCGAGATAATCTGGAGAAGAACATAACGCGTCACAACGTCTGGGGTTAAGTTACATTATCTGGATGCAGATGCCCTGGATTGTGGGGTACCAGGAGGGGGGAGATATAGATCGCGAGCTCCAGACGAGATCATGACGGGATCAGAGCGAGAGGGATCTCCACAGGCGACAAAGGGCAGTTTAGCTCTATCAGAATACTAGGCGGAAGAATCGGGGTGACTCAGGATGCCACTGGGACTCAAAGAGGAGCGTCTGGACACAGAGGCAAGATGGCGATAGTTCCAGAATGCATGGCACATAGGGGTCAGCGTCTAGATTATGTCCGGATACAGTGCAGCGCAGAAGCAGGGGTCCAGACGCCAGGGGCAGCGCTGGTGCATTCTGATTAACGGTTTGGGTCCTATGCGTCCTGTGTGTCAGACGCACAGGACATACAGGACTTGAGTTGAAATTTTTCCTAATGCTTAAGATTCTTCGAATTCTTCATCATGAGGTGGAGATTGGTGTCTGGCAGATTTACCGGAATTTGACATGAAAAATAGGTTATTAACTTATGTTAAGAATATTAACCTATATTAAGAAACCTCGATCATAGTTATTGACCATCACCCCCCAAAGCCACTACTCGCTCCCCAGAAAGTATGCCTTGCAGTACTGCTGGGATTCAGATAAGTAGTGGGAAGGGTAATGGAGGACTGTGCTCATGCAAGCCAGACGTGTGCAAGCAGAACCTAAGGGCAGAAGAGGACTGGTGGAATTCTGAGTAGTGAGTTCTGCTTTTAAGTGAGAAAATGCCAAGTTTTGCTGCGAGATTTTCGTGCCGAGGAATGTTTCATTTCTAACAGTGTTCATGAAATGTTTCAAGAAATGTTTTGATTGGGAATTTTTGTTTTGTTTCGAAATGAAAATGTTTTGCATAGGGTGAAATGTTTCGTAGGCTTTTTGTGAGTTAACACATGAGTATAAGTTGTATAGTTATAGAGGCACCGGGCTCATAACCTGTTCGAATGTGTGGGTATGGTACCATGTTAATAAATTTGTATGAAAATACAATACAGTAGAAAGAGTATACTGTGGTCACACTAAGTGAGAAGGGATTTTGGTATAAAGGTAAAATGGTAGTAGTTCTTGTCCTTAATTCTTTTAAGAAAGATGGGTGGTAACGCCTATTTATACAGGTGTGCATCCTTCAAGTAACTAAAAGAAAATATAAGGAAAAACATAAGTATTGACATGTTTGACTATAACATAAGTAGGAAAACATAAGTTTAAATATATTTGACCCTGAGGAACTACCAAGGAAATCCCATAAATTATGAGTATATCTGAAGTGGTATGAGCGGATAAACCTTAAGAAACAAACCTGAATACTACATAAGAAAGCACGCCATAATCCGCTAATCATATCATGAAATATCAAATGAAATATACATAATACATACTCCAGCTGTAGGAATGTTCACAATATAGACATAATACTAATTAGAGAAATATATGATATTATTAAGAACAATATATATATGAAACGAATTAGAAAATTCAACAAGGATATGCATTGTTGGAGTGGCAATGGCTGAGGAAGCGATGAAGGCTAGGAGAAGGGTGATAACCTCAGGCTTCTGCTGGACAAGTAGTTTGAGGAATTATGAGAGGGTACTTCAAATAGAAAATAGTGTTTCTGCCAGGTTATAGAAAGTAGAGAAGGATGAGGGGGAAGAATGTGGTAAAAACAGAAACCTTGTCTTCTTTTTCCATAGGGGAATTTTTTCTTTTTTCCCTTGACCTTACTGAGAGTGGAAAGCAGAATCCACATAGCATGGTATTGGATTATTCAATAGTTTATAGTACCATCAGATACTATTCTGAGATTAAATCTCCTATGTAATATATAAATTTTCTGGAGAATATAGAGTATATTTTACTACTTCTAATAGGTTGAAAGGGAAAGATAAAATTAGTATTACAACAGTGTACTACTATGTTCTTACATTGAAAAAAGCTTCAAGTAGGTAAAATGATTCTTGTAATTAATTCATTGAAAGGAAAAATATGAGAAAGAACTACCAGTAACTAGTATATATACTGGGTCTTAGACAATATCAGGATGTTGTTACTGCAGTATAATATTGTATATGAAGTATCCAGATATAGGTTGAATACAGAAAAATACTACATACTAGAGAAAATGATTCAGCAGACTCAGGAAGAACAATTCTTTAAGAGGTATGTGCGGTATATTCAAGATTCGTAATATAAACAATCTAATAGTAAGAACCAGCAGTATGAGAAATTAAAATATAGATTACTTGCCTGCTAGAGATTCAGACCAAGAAAAGCCATAGAAGAAAATATAAAAATTAAAGTCATAGTAGAATAGAACGTTTAATTACAAGAAACAGTTAAGGATAAATCCTATATCTTATAAGAAAATATATTAAAATTAAGATATTTAGATTAGGAATACGTAATTTATGATAAGTTTCAAATCAGCTAATAATATAGATTAGAAGAATACAGCCCACAATTTGAACTTGAAAATTAAGGTTAAATGACTACTATACAAATAGGAAATCAGAGGTGTCAGGTAGGAGTATAATAGATAGAATGAAAGAAAAGAAGAGGATATCAGCACTGAGGAGGAAGACTATGGAAATTGTTAGCATGAAAGAAGAATCTATTAAAACTACTATAAGTCTAAGAATCTTGAAGAACTATTCAAGCTAGAGGAAAAGTAATTTAAGTAATTGTAAGGGATACTAGGATAGTATTCATAGAGTAGAGAATTTGTAAGATAATAATATTATAGAGCTGATATCTTGAATAGAGTGAGAAGAAATATTGCTAACAAGCTGTAAGACTAAAAACTATACAGAACTATAGAATGAGAAAGTAACTGTTATAGTTTGAAATGGGAGACAAGCAAATTACAAGCAAGATATTATAGGTCAATAGTAAAGTAAAAGTTCTGAATGGCCTATATTTATCTACATAGATATGTAGAGATACAGTGAAATTAGACAGTTTAATAAGAGTAAATTTTCAAAATAGTAAGAGGTTTCAAGTAGCTAAAAGTAATTGGACTAGTATAAAAATACTTCATTTTATAGTCATGCTAACTCTTGCTTGTTATACACTACATCTAGTATCTGATTCAACATTGTGGTATAATACATAAGATTACAATTATGATTGAAGAATGTTACAATCAAATCTAACTCAAAGGTTGGGAGACAAAAAAAGACCAGGAACAGTAGCAATAGTACAGAATAATAAACAGAAAAAGATAGGCAAGAAGGTAAGTCATAACTAGTTTATAATTTATTTGGTATTACTATTTAGATATATATATTCAGACTATATATCTCAAGTAGGGCTAAATATTGTAGGAGTTTAAGAAATACAAGTACAAGTACTGGTAAAGGTAAAAAAAATATGTTTAGAAACTTTTTAATACAACTAGTTTCTTCTATTATACTGTATTGTCAACTACAAGTCCTATTTCTCCAGATTATTACTAGTATAATAGTTATTTTATGGAGCAAAGACAATTATTACATCTAAACTAACTTTTAGTTTACCTAGCAGATAGCTATAATAGTACTGTTTAGAAGTAGTTTTTGTAGTTTTCATATATATTATAGTGGAAAGGGGTAGCAGAGAGTGGTTTATTTGACTAACATCATACTGTGTAAGTATTTTAGGAGAATACATCAAATAGTTCAGTAAGTTATCAACAATATATGAATAAAGAATCAAGACTAATAAGAAAGTCATTAAATATTCTTGGAGGTGTTAACTGTGGCTTGATTGCTCATAGTAGTATAGCTGCCTCAGTCCTTAACCTGAGAGATTTACACCTATTACAAGATTATAGTAGAGCAGGACCAGGACAGAATCTTCATGGTAGGAAGCTATTATATGAAGATCATATAACAGAATCAGTCATTAATTGTAGTGGTCCAAAATCAATACAAAATCAAGGCACAGGAGAGCAAGTACTGAGTAACAATAGTGTGAAACAATTAACAAATAATATAGTAGCTAGGTCTGACCTTAGTCATGATACAGCACCAGTATCTTCAAGTCATAGTATAACTTATAGTGATGTAAGTAGTCCTGTTTATGAGCTGTATAGAAGTTGATATTAATCTTTATACTATAATGCTGGTATTGAAGCACTCCAAAATATACTTGAACTCAGATGCTACAGACCAGGAATCAGAAGAGGAAGATTATATTGAGAGCTTGCGCTCCGAGTGGGAAGCTAGGTATTCAAACTTAACAGAGCAACATAAATGGATTCTGGCTAGTGGTCGTCGAGTTGAGAATATTATTTATGAGGCTTCAAAGGAATTAGACATGGAAATGTTTGCTTTTACTCCAGCTGCTGGATTTATTCTAGATATTTCAGATCCTCAAGTTGAGGGCTGGTTTAGTAAAGATGAATGGCAAGAGATAATGTCAAGATTTTCTCCTCTTCCACAAATCAATCCTAGGCTATCTGAGGCATTAAACAAATTCCTTCCAGTTAAGACAACAACAATGCTTCATAATATCTTGGGACCAGGTCTGATTCCGGATAGTATTAGCAGTAACCAAACTATTTCTGCTACCTTACAATGGGTTGAGATGGTTATTCATAAATTGTATATATTTCCTCCCTATATTTTGTTTTCTATAGTATTTTTATTCAAATTATTTCTGCAATAGGCCCATAAGCTAATATAATATGAGATTATAAAATAGTATAATACTCTTTGAAGCATCTGATGAGCCACTAAAAAAACAACATCTTGATCATTGGTACAGAGACAATATTTGGTTTGATATCCTTGATAGTGGTCTTCAAGACATTCAGGGAATAACAGTACAACGAAGAGAACTTGAAGTCAAAACTCACACATCCAGATCAGACCTTTGGAAGGATATTGATGGAGTTATCTGTACCTTGGAAGACCCCATATTTGACTATGGTATAATAAACGATATGATTTTTTCTCCACTTGGCTTAACTATTAATGGTTGGCTGGGTGATCAATGCAGGCATATTCAATGCTTAAGGAATCTTATGACTCGCTTGGTTGGAGTCCTGAATGGTCATAAAAGAATAAAAAGACTAGTAAAGCTTGTTGGAATATTTACTGCAGGAGAGAGTCTACAATATAGTATCTTAGAATATCCAGGTACTACATATGTTTGCTTACTCCAGAGAGGGGCAGTAGTTCAATTACCTAATCAGGTAGGGCAGCTTCCTCAACTGCTTAGAGTACTTGAAATAGTGATACAGTTGAAGGAGGTGATTAGAGTAACAAATGAGGCTGTACAGACAATGTATTTAGGTTTTGAATAAAGTAAACATACTTGTTAAAATTATGCATTTAGTAGAAGTATTGGTAAAGTATAAGAATGATAGACTAAATAGTTGGAGCTCAGTCATTTGTTAGACTAGACTAACTATAGTAGATTGTACTATATTAGTAATAAAATGCTTGTATCTGATACTTAGGCACTGTATTCAAATTTGTTTTATCTTTTACTCACATCTCTGATATCCTGTATACCCAGTGTCTCTTTATAATACTAAGCCATATTCCCAGTTTGCTCTTATAATGCTAAGTCATATACTCTATGTCAAAAATACCATTGTAACATCCAGTGTCTATTTCCTATATTAGTGTCACTCTTGCAATGCCTAGCTACCACCTGCATGTTTAGAATACTGTTATTAGAAGGTAGGTAACTCTAAAGACAAGAGAGTATATACTAGATGTAATAATCTTTTATTTCAGAGATAGTTAAGAAGGCTCATTGAGATAGAAGTAAAGTTGAACAAAGATATTGATAAAATCTCTCCTCCAGTCACTAATGATGTTTTAAAGCAAGAGATTTTCTTTTTTGTTTAAGTGTATCTCATTGATTATTTATTTAGGGTAAAAAAAATATATAGAGTACTAGCTATGATAACAAAAAGCTCATATTCCTTTTCTCACTATGGGAAAAAGCCAAACTCCTAAGCCCTTCTGGTATGGAGCCCACCATACATCTTGCCTCAAAGAAAAGAAACTGAAGCCTGGCTAAGGAGACGAAGATAGAAATTGTAACTAGGAAGAAACCAGGAAGGGTCAGGAAAATGCACTGAGAAATCTCAAAAAAAACAAAAGTGAGATTAAAAGCTAGCAATGTAGGGGCCCAGAGGAGCAGGTCTGCACTAGTAGGTAATTCAAGCAGAAAGCAATGCAGTGAAACATGCTGAGGTAGGAGACTCTCCCCAGATCTACTCTAAGGAGATAGTGCAATACCATGAAGAGAAGGAGGAGATCATAGTAGCTATGGGCAGTAACAGCAGGGAGAGGAAGGGGGGCAGTAGGGTGGCAGCCAATCTGACTGTAGGGAAGAGGAAGTGGAGGGGTAGATCAAAAGACTATATATACTGTCTATTGATAATCACATTCATATTTGACTAGGCGGCCTCTTAGAGAAGTAAGAGAATAATAGATTGATCATAGCTGGTTGGATGTTCTTCCCTACCACACACTGTAGTTCCAGCCATCTGACGAGGGTAGTTAAGGGGTTGCTGATAGTATGTAGGCTAAGTAAGGCCAATGCAAGAATGAGAAAGATCTCCCCACAAAGAACTGGAGAGAAGAGGATGATAGAGGAGTACCAGCAGTCACTTAAGCAAAGCAGGTATTTTTCTGGGTCTCTTATGTAGTCCCTTGTTCTGTAAGAGATAGTGTCACTGTAGTAGAAGAGATTCCACCATGTACTAGCAGAAGAGAACCTCGGAAGGACTAAAACATAAGAAAAAAAGGGCCCTGTGATAGTAGACTGAAGTCAATACCCAGGGCGTGAGAGGAGAGAGAAGTCAGGCTCTTCTAGGCTGAAGCCAGAGGCAGGAGGAGGTGGAAGAGTGGTGATAATTTGGTGATAAAACTCATAGTATTGAGTTTTCAATCACTGGAGGGGTAGCAGAGACAGAGGATGGTTTTGAAGCTAGAGATATATTTTTTTCTTTGTGTTTAACTCATATATTCTTTGCTACAGTACAAGAACCTGCATGGAGTACTAGCTATGGTAAAAACAAAATCTCAATATCAAAAACAATTAACTGTAATTAAATACGGCAGTTAAACATCTCAGTTCATAAGTAATTCAACCAACGGCACCCAACACTGTGACAGATTGCAAAGGGAAAGACTAGTTCCTACCAGCATGAAAGAAATACCAAGCATGAAAAGTAAAAGGTAGGAATGCTGACAGAAAGAAACACAACTTCAATCTAAGACAGGATTGTTACCAGACAGTGCCCTTGCCCCACCCATTGAGAGAGGAAAATTGGTTCTGATATCGAAAAGGTGGTGTACCAAGTTCTATAAGAGGTTTTTGCTGGCCCGGAGGGGAGTTTTTGTAACGACCCTACGTTATAGAGCTATGGCAACCTAAGTCTACGCTCATACATAAGGCCAAGAGGTTATATCGTAGACTAGGCGGGCATGCCTGAGCATGTCCGGGAGATACCCGATGGTCCGGGTATCCCAAAGAACAGAAGGTACTTAAGAAATAGGTGTACCTAAGTAGCGGAAGTGACGTGACCATATCGGTTTCGGCCTAAGGATAGGTCGGAAGGCCAGGTGAGTTTACCCTGTCTAGATAAGTCACGTTACCCTGCCATGGAGACCAGTTTCGTGTCACCATGGACATACTTACCCTACCTTTGGGACAGTATTACCCTACCTTCCATCGGAAACGTTCTCGGAAAGATTCCATGTAATGTTAGGATTGTTTGTTACGCAATGACGATCGATGGGCACTTGCTTGCACATTGATCGGAAGAGTACGGGAAGAGCTAGAGTGCTCCAAACATGCTGTAACTAGGCAGGATTATTCGTAACAGGTACCTGCGGCCCCAGGGTTCGCCCCGGGTGTCATGGGCCAAAATGGTTGAAGTTGCCGTCTTACTAGTTAAATGGAATCATTGAAGACATGTCCATAACACTGTATACATCGCTGCCGTCCGTCCGACCGGAGGCTGTTCGCAGGATATATAAGGGAGCCATGGTGAGAAGGTTAGGTACCTTCTCCAAAAGGAACGGAGTAAAACGGACCAAAACTGACGGAGTTAGCGTGAGCTATCCGGAAGGGTCCCCAGAGTAGTCCCGGGTAGTGCCGGAGACGTCGGGGAAGGTTTTACGCCAATCAAGCCTACACGTGTTCCTTTGCCGTAGGCTCTTTATGGGTTGTTGCAAGACTCTAAGAGTATGATACTTATCATGCTGAGTGGTGTGCCGGAGGTAAGGGACCATGGGTAGCGCCCACGGGTCCCGCCACGGACATAGCTCTGCGTGGGAGGGTCGCAGACCCTGTAAGTTCGCAATCAAGAAAGATAGAACTTAACCGGAGAACACCAGATGTCTACGGGTGCTTGCATAGATCATAGCACATGGGAAGAGAGTCATTTAATTAGCTTTCCTAGGAGTCTCGACAGTTAGCCACTGACGAGACACCGATGCGCAGAGGTTTTCACTCCGGCAGGTGTATTGGTAAACACCTCGCAGGAACTGATGTGCATATGGGAGAATTCTGCTAGAGTGTGCCGACACCTTAAGCCCTTCGGGGATGCGGTAATGGTGCCGGCAACCCTTACGGAGAAGGGCATGCTCATGTTGGTCAGAGCGACCTGATGGGGGGGGTTTTTGGTATAAGTCTGACTACTTGAAGCTTATGCGAGAACTCTCCTGCCCCGACACAATCAACATCCTCTCGAGAGACTTTTAATTGAGATAAGCCAGAGCTTAACGATATTAAGTTTTACCGTTTACTTTTATTCTTTACACTTTACAAGAGTTGTGTTTGAGAGATTCAAAGTTTGGTGCGGTCGCATCCTTAGGAACCATCTACCTGAGGGAGCCCCCGTTACAGTATATCGTTAAGCGAGCTTCTGACTTAACTCTCCTCCTGATCTTTTGGTTGGAACCGACGTTGACAAGACCACGATGGCTACTCAAGCTTTGCCACCCACGGTCGAAGAAGGAACCTCGAGTTCAGACAGCAGCTTGGGTCTCAACGAGAATCCCTTGCAAGCTGCCATCTTCAGAACCTCTATTATTGCAGACACGCGCGGCCTAGGAGAATCATCACAATTATTGATCGATGCAGCTCCTATCGTACTCCCTAACGAATGTCAAGACTTGGTCCTCCCGGACCCTAGCATCGCCCCCCTGTCGTTCCTAAGCGATGTTCCTTTTGCACCAGGTGTACAGAAGGATAACCCCGAAGCTGAAGAATTGACTGTTGCGGAATTTACGCGTGACTTCGTCGAGCCCTACATCCTACGAGAAGTGATGTAGGAGATCACACGGGCAAAGGGGGAATTGCACAATTGGAATAAGAAGACACAAAAGGTCTTCCAGAAACATATCATAGATTCATCCGTGGGATGGATGAAAAGACAACAGGAGGCATTCTTGGTATTGTTAGGAAACCAAGAGACAATGAGGGTGCGGATGGAAGCATTGGAAAAGGCTGCGAAGGATGGATATCAGATAGACGAGGACAACGATGTCCTGATAATTGAGGCGGTTCCTGCGGTGCTCCTATTAAAGGAGAAACCTGCAGATTACGCAGGGGAACTGACTCTCTTTGCGAGAAACGAGAAATATAGGCCTCAGCTGAGCCCATTAGGTCTGAGAATCGTGGAAAGCTTAAAGGATCAAGGATCCGAAGCAGCTCATTCCTTTGCTCACCCCTCTTCTCGTTCGCTTTCTGCCTCGGTGGCCCACAGTTACTCGGTCAGTCCTATAAGGACTACAAAACCACAGAGTTCACGACGAGTGTCACCCCAACCGTCGAGACCTATACGAGAACCCTCTCCTTCGATTTCGGTGAGGCCGGTGCCATCACCTGCCACTTAGTCACTCCGTCCTCCTCCATCCTTCGTTTTTGAGCACAAACCGGCTCACCTCCCTGCCCAGTCTTTTGAGCATAATCCTACTTCTACAGCTACGCCTGCACCAGTACCCATTTCGGCTCCTTGGCCAGCCATGAGACAAGGGTCTCCGGAGCTCACTGATCGAATTGAAAGGACATTAAACATACTGGAAAGGACCTCAAACAGATACCCTTATCCCACTACCGCCTCGCAAGGCACTCCTGTCCCTGTTGCGGCTACCCCTAGCCAACCCAGCCGGCCACCGATTCAAGTGCCGTCGGCACTGGTTAAACCTTCGGGCAATGCTGGCTTTTCAGGCTTCGGACCACCGCCGGTCACACGAGGACCCTATTGTACCCCCACCTGTCGTGGATACGGGGCAAGACATGACCGATTCTGTTACCCCCCTCCAATTGAGGTACCAGATAGTCCTCCGGCAGCCATCAGACAAGACAAGGGAAAGGGAAAGGAGAAGCGAGAACCCAGGTGTGGGTATTACATGTACAAGGGTCATGAAGGACCTCCTATACACCAAGAGACCTGTCCGGCATTTGTCGAATGGTTAAAGGTGTCGCAGGCTGCGCCAAACCCGATACTGGCGGGGAGTAACCAGCCAGCAGGCTCAGTGCTGCCACAAGTACCGTCGGGAGGTGGTCCTCCGGATCACGGGAATTGTGGTGGTCAAGGCGAGCGTTTTGATGGTTATGAGAGACCAAGAGAAACCTCTGGTCGAAACGCCGGAGGCAGTGGGGGTGGTAACCTACCTACCGGTGGCGAATTCTTTGGGGCTGGCGCAGGAGATCCGTGTGATTCTGATCCTGATGACAGTTCTGATGATGACGCCGACTCCCTACCTGATATCACACCCTATTTGGGACCACGTCGCAATGGCTGGAGCGATGAGAAGAAAGACCGATATGACCGCCGGGCAGAAGCACTACGAGAACGGTTACAAACCCAATCTCGTTCCTCGTCTTCATCAAGTCGCAAGAAGCCGGAGAAGCTAAGCGGCATTCCCACATTTAAGGGAGTGATCGCGGACCTGGCTAGTTTTCTGACTCTGGTCGAAGTCAAGTTTGAGTACTTTGCCAATTGCCGTCTGACGGACCTGGACAAGATCAACTTGGTCATACCTCTTCTCAAAAACGAAGCCCGCAACTGGTACCTGGAGATACACGCTCACATCAACCGTGAGGCTGCGAAAAGAGCGGGAATGCCATTCCACAAGAAAGGGCTACTCCGGACATGGAAGGGTTTCCGTGAACGGTTAGAGTAGAGTCACAGAGGTGATAATGTGAATTAGGATAAGAATCTCCTTGCGTGAAATGACTTGGTGATGAAACCCAACCAAAGCGCTCCTTACCTGGACAGAATAATTGATCTGATGTACAAGCTAAATTACACAGACCATCAACAGGTGAAGGATAAAGTTAGGGCTGGGATAACGCCGAAGCTTCGGGCCACGTGGGCTTTAAAAACTCCTCACCCCGACAGCCTGAACGACTACTTGGATCTACTCCGACAAGTCGGTCATCACTTAGAAGATGACAAGTGTTTCGCACATCTCATTGACGAGAAACCCCCAAGACCACGAGAGAAGAGAGAGAAGGAAACTTCTAAACCTGCTAAAAGGTTTAAGAAGAAGGAGAAAGGTTCGGGTTGGAAGGACAACAAACCGCGGAAGACCGCTAATGTTGGCGCTGGAAAGCAGGCAGGGACATATGAGTATGCAATTGCTCATCGAGACATCCCTCAGACCCTGACAGAGAAACGACGCAACAATAAGCAATGCACCAAGTGTGGGAGAGAAGGACACTTCTGGAGACAGTGTTCGGTTACCTCCCCTGTCGTACATGCCGTGTGGAATACCGCGGGAGTAAAACGGTCACGACCAAAAGCGGAATCCTGTACTAGTGGCAATAAGCGATTAAAGCGCACTGAAGCGTCTCGACCGCCGCCATCTGGCCCCAAGCTTTTAGAAGCCCGCAAACCCTCACCTACCATTATGGAGGTTGATGCGGGTGATGAACTAGGTAAGAACCTAACCCTATGAAGGAATGATAATGGCTAATTTTCTAGACCCGTGAAGGTCTGATGGGAATAAATAGTCGCTCAAAGGGACGCATTTAAGGTAAGAACCCATCCACGATGACTAGCTCTTCAGCGCTGACGAAGTCTTTGACGTAGGAATGTTGGAAGACTACCTCGTCAGGTAGATGTTATGGATGCACGCAGTGTTTGGTTTCTTTCTTTTGGTTCTTGGGTTCCGTTATTTCTTAAGGGTGGTTATGTTAATTCATGTTGGACATTTCGGGGAAATTACTTTCACGTTTTTCTTTGATTATGCATTCTGCTCCGAGGGGTCGCTCTGGAAAATGGGAACCGCGCGACATTGGGATGGGGCACAAAGATGCCCTGTTTGGCACCGGTTGACTGGACGTCTCCGGAGAGCAAATGTATTTCTTGTCTTATATGGGTCGCTTGTCTTGTACTTTGGAATTGGTCTTAGGTTATTAGTCTTGAATAAAAGTTATGTTTCAAGTTTACCTGAGGAGGGTTTAGTACCCGAAATCATGCTGGTGTGATAGTAAACAGCACTCCAATTCCCTTTTATCGATCATACTCTTCTTGAAAACATTTACCGACCCATTGTGGCCGCTCTTGTGTCGAAAGACAAGAGACTAGCAAGAATGAGTACTAAAAGACAAAGTAAGAAGGCGCGGCACTCTAGCCCACCCAAGCATAGCAAGTCCATTCACTTACGAGTGACACTGGATTGGCGCATAGGGTGTAAGCAAGTAAGTGCCGAAGCGCTATTGTTATTAGATAGTGGAGCAACTGGTCCAGTACTAAGTAGTAAATGGATTAAGAGTACCCAAGCTCCTTGTGTACGGAGAAGAATTCACACTCCAATACACGATGCAAGTGGTAATCGCATACCAGGATCCGGCCTTCATTATACCAAGTTATTGGATCTGAAGATAGGAGATCACGTGAATGGTATGCGTTTCGAGGTAGCAGATATGGCTGACACTCGTGTCGACGGCCATCTACCTATGTCGTGGTTAAAGGACCACAACCCAGACATCGATTGGAAAGTAGGATCACTAACCTGGCGCTCAGATTTTTGTAAGGCAAATTGCCTGACAAAGCAGAGGCGGTTAGTTTACATGTCCGACGAGGAGTTATTGGCAGAGGACCCCAAAAATGTATATCTTTTAGAGACAATACAATTTCCCGATGAGAAGAGTAAAGATGTCACTATCCAACTCCTACCAGAGTATAAGGATTATGGGGACATCTTTAGTCAAGAGCGAATAGAAGCTCTTCCGGCGTACTCTAAGTATGATCATAAGATTGACTTAATGCCAGGAACAGAGCCTCCGTTCGGGCCTATCTATCCACTGTCGGAGAAGGAGCTGAAAGCACTCCGCGAGTTTCTCAATGATATGCTGAGAACTGGGAAGATAGAACGATCTACTTCCGCCTCAGCCACCCCTATACTATTTGTCCCAAAGCCTGATGGCTCGTTGAGATTGGTGATAGACTACCAAGGGCTGAATAAGATTACGGTGAAGAACAAGTATCCTCTCCCGTTAATGAATGAATTGAGAGAAAGACTTGCAAAAGCCACAGTGTATAGCTAGATAGACCTCAAAAATGGATATTGGGGGGTCCGGATGGCTAAGAAGAAGGATGAAGAGCTTACTGCTTTTCGTTGTCGGTACGGATTGTACCAATTTAAGGTAATGCCTTTTGGACTATGCAATGCTCCCGCAACCTTTCAGAGCATGATAAATGAGGTGTTCCGGGATATGCTGGATGAAGGTGTTGTCGCTTATATGGACGATATTCTGATCTATTCAGAGACAATCGAGGAACACGTCGCGCGAGTGAGAAGGGTAATGGAAAGGCTAAGAGAAGCCCGACTATGTGCAAACATAAAAAAGTAGTTTTTCCATAGGCGCGAGATTGAGTTCTTGGGTTACGGGATATCTGAGAAAGGGATATCAATGACAACAGAAAAGGTGGATTTCATATTGCAATGGAAGCCACCAACTAATGTCGTCGGAGTCCAGAGTTTTATGGGCTTCGCCAACTTCTATAGCAGGTTTATAGAGGGTTTCAGTAAGATAGCGAAACCTCTGACGGACCTCACTAAGAAGAATGTCCGATTTGATTGGACCCTTGCATGTGATAAAGCATTCTGGTATTTAAAGGAAGCATTCACCTCGGGGCCAATCCTAGTACACTTTGATCCTGTTCGATCCACTAGGTTGGAAACGGATGCAAGTGACTTTGCATTAGGTGCCGTACTGTCTCAGTTCTGTGAGGATGAGAAGTAGCACCCGGTGGCCTTTCATAGTCGGAAGTTCCACCCAGCTGAGATTAATTATGATGTCCATGACAAGGAAATGACAGCCATAGTGGCTGCTTTCAAGGAGTGGGATCATTTGCTGAGGTCGGTAGAGGGCGAGATTGCGATTTATACGGATCACAAGAATCTGGAGTACTTTAATAGTACAAAGATCCTCAACCGCCAGCAACACCGCTGGGCCGAATTCCTACAGCCGTTCAACTTCAAGGTATATTATCGTGAAGGAAGGCTGAATATGAAGGCTGATGCACTGTCAAGGCGTTGAGACCACCACCCTGAAGGGGGGAGTAATTCTCTGTCGGAGACACCAAAGCCGTTTTTTCGCCCCGGACAATGGGTTATGGGACCAGAGCGAGACCTCTTACGCCCTCATGCATTGGCTGTCTGTCAAGGCTACCGGGTACAGTCAGCATTCTTGGATGCATTACATACTGCTGCGGAAAAGGATCCCGCTTATATGAGGGACCTAAAGGCTGTGTTGGCGGGAGACAAAGGAGTCGACCGCAATCTGACAATAGAAAGAGAAACTCTCACGTACAAGGACAAGATAGTAGAAAGAGGTCTTCTTCTCTACAAGAACAGGTGGTATATTCCAAATTCGCAGGGTCTAAAGGATCAGATCATGGAAGCTGAGCACGACTCCCATATCACGGGACACTTTGGGACATACAAGACGGTACGCAGGGCTAGGGCTAACTTCTTTTGGCCTAAGATGGATGAGAGCATTACGGACTATGTTCGTACTTGTGATGCCTGTCAACAGAACAAATCCGTTAAGCATAAGAAGTTTGGCTTGTTGGAACCTGTTGGTGTACCCTTGAGACCCTGGATGGATATCTCAATGGACTTTATAGTAGCACTACCGGAATTAGAGGGGTATATCAAAATTTGGGTAATCGTGGATAGATTCTCAAAGATGGCACACTTTATACCTCTGGCCACAGAAATCCTGATAAAGGATATGGCCCTGATATTCCTAAAGGAAGTTTGGCGGCTCCATGGGCTCCCAGAGTCTATTATCTCCGACCGAGATAGCCGATTCACATCCAAGTTTTGGATGAGCCTGATGCAACAGTTGCAATTGAAACTACGGTTATCGACCGCTTTCCACCCTGAGACTGATGGGCAGACTGAGCGGGTGAACCAGACCTGGGAACAATACTTAAGAAATTATTGTTCCTATCAACAGGATAATTGGGCATCGCTATTACCTTTAGCGGAGTATGTATACAATACATCTACCTCTGAGTCCACTAAGTTATCTCCGTTTGAGATCAACTATGGCTTGAACCCAAGGACCAACTGGTCGGGTACAGTCTCAGAGCAGCAAGGTGTTCATCCCAGTAGCGAGCTATTGGTCAAGAATTGGGAAGGTGTCTGGCAAGAAGTCCGAGATACACTTAAGTGAGCTCACGAGAGACAACGGAAATGGTACGATCAAAAAAGGTTACCATCTCCGGAATATGTTACGGTGGAAGATGTAACTAATGGCAGGGCAAAGAAAGCTGATCGCGTGATGCTAAATTCAAAGAACATCCGCACTAAGCGTCATATGGAGAAGCTGGACCACCGAATGTTTGGGCCCTTCATGGTCAAACGTAAGGTTGGTAACCGAGCTTATGAACTCCAATTGCCTGCCCGTTGGTTAATCCATCTGGTATTTAATGTCGGACTCTTAGAACCCTATTCCGAGGACCCAAGCGGGAAAAGGACTACAGAAGTCCTAGTCACAGAGATAGTGGACAACGAGCCCAGCTACGTTATTGAGGCAGTCGTAGACAGTCGATGGTACGGTAATATGAAAGTGAAATTTCCTAATCGCTTTGTGCAGTACCTGGTTTCATGGGAAGGTTATGGCGCAGAGGAGAACTCTTGGGAGCCATATGAGATGCTAGAGGGCACTGGCTTACAAGCCATGAAGGATTTCCACCATCAGTATCCCCATAAACCTAGAGACCATAGGGTTGAGGGTGAACCAAATCAGGGAAATAAAAGACGACGTTAGCGGACTGGGTCGGTCCTCAGAGAAGAGGGAAGTGATGTAACGACCCTACGTTATAGAGCTATGGCAACCTAAGTCTACGCTCATACATAAGACCAAGAGGTTATATGGTAGACTAGGCGGGCATGCCTGAGCATGTCCGGGAGATACACGATGGTCCAGGTATCCCGAAGAACAGAAGGTACTTAAGAAATAGGTGTACCTAAGTAGCGGAAGTGACGTGACCATATCGGTTTCGGCCTAAGGATAGGTCGGAAGGCCAGGTGAGTTTACCCTGTCTAGATAAGTCACGTTACCCTGCCATGGAGACCAGTTTTGTGTCACCATGGACATACTTACTCTACCTTTGGGACACTATTATCCTACCTTCCGTCGGAAACGTTCTCGGAAAGATTCTGTGTAATGTTAGGATTGTTTGTTACGCAATGATGATCGACGGGCACTTGCTTGCACATTGATCGGAAGACTACGGGAGGAGCTAGAGTGCTCTGAACATGCTGTAACTTGGCAGGATTATTCCTAACAGGTACCTGCGGCCCCAGGGTTCGCCCCGGGTGTCATTGGCCAAAATGGTTGAAGTTGCCGTCTTACTAGTTAAATGGAATCATTGAAGACATGTCCATAACACTGTATACGTCGCTGCCGTCCGTCCGACCGGAGGCTGTTCGCAGGATATACAAGGGAGCCAAGGTGAGAAGGTTAGGTACCTTCTCCAAAACGAATGGAGTAAAACGGACCAAAACTGACGGAGTTAGCATGAGCTATCCGGAAGGGTCCCCAGAGTAGTCCCGGGTAGTGCCGGAGACATCTGGGAAGGTTTTACGCCAATCAAGCCTACATGTGTCCCTTTGCCGTAGGCTCTTTATGGGTTGTTGGAAGACTCTAAGAGCATGATACTTATCACGCTGAGTGGTGTGCCGGATGTAAGGGACCATGGGTAGCACCCACGGATCCCGCCACCAACACAGCTCTGCCTGGGAGCGTTGTAGACCCCGTAAGTTCGCAATCAAGAAAGATAGAACTTAACCGGAGAACACCTGATGTCTACGGGCGCTTGCATAGATCATAGCACATGGGAAGAGAGTCATTTAGTTAGCTTTCCTAGGAGTCTCGACAGTTAGCCATTGACGAGACACCGATGCGCAGAGGTTTTCACTCTGGCAGGTGTATTGGTAAACACCTCGCAGGGACTGATGTGCATATGGGAGAATTCTGCTAGAGTGCGCTGACACCTTAAGCCCTTCGGGGATGCGGTAATGGTGCCGGCAACCCTTACGGAGAAGGCCATGCTCATGTTGGTCAGGGCGACCTGATGCGGGAGGTTTTTGGTATAAGTCTAACTACTTGAAGCTTATGCGAGAACTCTCCTGCTCCAACACAAACAACATCCTCTCGAGAGACTTTTAATTGAGATAAGCCAGAGCTTAACGATATTAAGTTGTAACGTTTACTTTTATTCTTTACACTTTACAAGAGTTGTGTTCGAGAGATTCAGAGTTTGGTGCAGTCGCATCCTTAGGAACCATCTACCTGAGGGAGCCCCCGTTACAGTTTTGCAGTCTAGAACGACCACTCCCAGGATATGTAGCAGTATTGAAGGGGACTTGGAAGAGTAGGAGTGTAACTGGAAGGTGTTTGAGGGTTGGGGTAGACCAAGGTCCACTACTATTGAGCAAGGTACAGGTACGGGGATACTGGAAACAGATGTACAAACAAGTGAGGTTGGTACTGGGTGAGGATATTCAGGTGTCTGGAGGTTCAGGGGCAGGGTTTAGGGGTTCAGGTCTTGCAAAACCAAGAATGAGAGAAATGTATATTTCCTAGATACAGGTACCAGAAGGTAAATACTAGATTGCATGAAGAAAAGTAAATTCATTGGGGGCATACTGCTTTATATAAACAAAGGAAACCCAATAATCTGTAACGCTCTGCTAGTCGTACGCAGCCACGATGGATTCCTTTTCTTACATCAGTTTCCATTATACAAGCCAACGACCTGACACTACGAGAAATATGACTTATTTGACACAAAGGAAAACCCTATGTAACAACTGTACTATCCCAATTCTAGTGGCCATGACAAGGAGCGAGTGGCATACTCCGTTATCTCCAGATCAAGGCCACAGGAGCGGTAGGTGGTGGGCTTGTCTGGGTTATCCCAGGAGGTATAGGTAGCTAGATAGCTCTTTCCAGCTCTTATTTGATGTATTCTTCCAGCCAGGAAGCAGTACAAACCCATGAAGGGATGTAGGACCTTAGGTGGAGTATAAGGATAATATAGGAGAGGGGGGGCTAGTAGGATCCAGTTCTGGAAGAGGAGAGAACAGGTACCACCCTTCAGAAGAGAGTACTTTTGTGAGAAAATAAGGATGACAGTAGTCCCAGGAAGCAAATGCCAATTTAAGTCCAGCAGGGGCCCCCTAGTTGCAAACTGGGCAAGGAAGTGAGCAATGATATCAACAGGAAGGTGAGACGGTACTGACAGAAATCACCTGGGGGTCTTCCAGAAAAGAGGGTAGCCATTAACCTACAATCTGGAAGGGAAGGCTCAGTTAGAGTCTGGGGACTCTTTGCTGATAGCGACAAGAATAAGAGGGGGAGCTGGGCTGCTACAGAGTTTATTTTGGGAGGTGAGCAGACCAACCTAAGGGGTGCCATGCGGCACTTGTGAGGAAGGAGCACTACTAAAAGAGAGATGCAAGCTTTGCAGGAAAGGATAGAGGTGGGGGTCAAGTGGAAGCAGTTGGTTACACATTGAAGGACCTGGTTCTAAAAGACCTCTATCATATAGAGTACAGAGGTGTTGGACTTGAGCAGGTCAGTCCTCAGCTGTAAGAACGAATTAGGAGGATGAGGCCGATGGTCAGCCTTCTGTTAAGATAATGGAGGCAGGCCCCTGCCTGGAGGGAAGAGTCGCCTTTCAATGGCAAATACGCCTTGAACAACTTGAAGAGCTAGCTGCTTAGTGAAGTGGGAAGTGGTTTCTAAGCTAGGGATAAACTAATAGCCAAGCCAATATACTAGACTAGCAGGATGGAAGAGAGTATGGTCCAAGGTAACTAGTATTGAGCTGTGATCTCCATGATTACTCAACACCCTCCAGTGGGTGAGCTCAGTCTTGGATATGGAGAAGGACATGTCTATAGTCCCTGCCCTCTGCTTCAAAGCTAAAAAGTAATGATGTAAATACTGTATGTTGTGCTAATAGGAAGGAGAAGCCATAGTAATATTAAAGTCATTAACATAGGAAAACATAATCCTATTAGGGATAAACAAATGGAGATGAGATATATAAATTACAAACAAAAGAAGAGAAATAGGAGAATCCTGCTGTGCCCCTACCTGAACTGGCAAGAATAGATTCAGGAAACTGTGGAAGAGAAGATGACAATGTTTATTAGAAAGAAAAGATTAAACCCAGGTGCAGATGTATGGGGGCACCTCCTAGGCCTTCAAGAACTTGGTTAGCACTGAGTAGTCTTTTGAATTTTCTAATTCATTTCATATGTATATTCTCCTTGATAGTATTGTATGTTCCTCTACTTAGTATTATTTCTATACATGAATATTACTAGAGCTGGAGCATGTATTAAGTATATTTCATTTGATATTTCATATAGGATCAGGAGATTATTGTATACTTTTCATATCTGGTATTTGGGTTGGTTTCCTACATTTTATCCATCATCATGCATGGTTATCGATCATTTAATTTACAATTATATTTTACTTATCTGCTCACACCACCTCAGATTTATGCATATTTTATGGGATTTCTGTTCACAGTTCTTCAAGGTCAAACATGTTGGCGGTTATGTTTTTCCCACTTATTTTATATTCAAACACATCAACACTTATGTTTTCTCTTATATTTCCTCTTAGTTACGCAATGGATATATACTTGTATAAATAAAAGTTACCACTCTTCTCACTTGAGAGAATTAAGGACAAGAACTACTAACAATCTACCTTCATGCAAAACTCCTTCTTGTTTAATGTGCCTGCTGTATACTCTTTCTACTGTATTGTATTTTTGTACAGAGTTATTAAGATAGTACTGTACCATACACATTTGAATAGAGTAGGTGATATTGAATCCTGTCTTGATATCAAGGAAGAGTGAGGAGGCTTTGAGCCAGGGCCTCTGTAGGCAGTGGACCAGATAGGTGATAATAGTACATGCATGGTAGATGTAGAGACCAGGGAGTAAGCCACACTAGTTAGGATTGAGCAAACTACAGGTACTGGCAATCAAGAAAAGCCAAGAGGCAACGATTTGCTCTGGGATCTTTGAGATAGTTTGAAGTAGTACAATAATACTGAAGGAGGGTGAGGAGTAGTCTGGTTGCCTGATTTAGAGAGCAAGACCCAGTTTGAAATTTTCGGTGTAGCCGATTAGAAACTGAAAAGCTGTAGCAGGGAGAAAAGCTGAACCAGGAAGAGAGGAGTTTGCTAGGTAGACCATCTTACAAATACTATACCGAATCTGGTTGGGACTCAGCACTGACAAATTTGAGGACCTACTCAATGCTCATCGTACTTCTTTGAGAAGGAGTAGAAGGAGGTTATGAAAAGGTCTGAGTATGGAGAGGGTACGAGGATATGCCTTAGAGGGAAAAAAGTGGCTTAGGAGGACTAAGTTAATCTGCTCAGGAGAGGAGAGGTCATGAAAAAATGGAAAGCAGTCAGGGACCTAGCTAGTGGTGAGTCTCTAAGTGGTCTGAACAGAGTAGGAGTTCACTTCAGCTAAGAAGTTCTTTCAGTATTCTTCCTTAGCCTTCATGATGGCCTTAAAGTAGAGGGAGAGGGCCTTGCAGGCATCAGTATTGAGTGTGGCTGAAGGGGAGAAGGAGTATCTTCTGGTAGCAGCATTAAAGGTGTACTGTAAGGAGGACAGGAGAGGGGACCATATATATTCAGACCTGAGGGAGGGCCACTGCAGGGAGGAGAGGCCAAGAGCAGGGAGGAGAAGACTCTAAAGGGCTGGTTGAACCAGAGCCTGAGAGAGAACACTGTGTAGAGGCAAGGCAGATGGGGCAGGTAAATCTTTTGTAGGACCTCAAGTACTGGAGGCCAGTCAACCTTGGCCCAATTAGGGCTGGGAGTAGCAGGAGTTATCAAACAGGAGGAAAACTTTATGAGGATGGGTACATAGTTAGAGGCCATGAAGGGGAGGTCAGCTGACCAAGAGTGTTGAAAGGGAGCAAGAGAACTGTTGCTGAAGGCTAGGTCCAGGAGGTCAGGCCTCATTGAAGTCTTAAACAGAAACCTGATATGGATGTTAGATGTGTTAAGCAGGCTGGAGCTAGCCTCAGAAATAGCCTTAAAGGCTAGAGAGAGGATACCAGGAGATCCTGCTCCGAAAACCACTGAAGTGGATCAGATAGGGGGTGATAAAGGCTGAAGTCTGCTAGGATGAGGGTGGGGAACTGTAACAGACAAGGTCTATACAGGTAGTCCCAGGCACGCCATGGTCAAACTGCGGAGATATAAACAGGTTCGGCACCCCACTGAGGATCTATACAACAAGGTTCCAGTATCCCACTAGTAGTCTTAATACAGGTCCTTGGTATCTAAGGTGAATTTGGCTTCTTAGTATGCAGCTGAAAAGCAAGGTTCCAGTGATCGCTATTCCACCAAGGCCTAAACATCAGGACTGATGTTCTACTACCAAGGTCTATACTGAGGTCTGCCAGTGGTATCCCACTGGAGGTCTGGCATCAGGACTGGTATCCCACCACCGAGGTCTAGACTGAGGTCCAGTATCCCACAGGAGGTCTAGGCATCAGGACTAGTATCTTACTACCAAGGTCTATACTGAGGTCCAGTATCCCACTGGAGGTCTAGGTATCAGGACTGGTATCCTACCACAGAGGTCAATACCTATTAGTATCTAGCCCACACAATGGAGGCCCGGTGTTCTACCAGAGGTCTAGGTATCTGGAACCTTGTTATCCAAGTTTTCTCTATCTATGTATAGCTGGCTGAGGAGTAAGGTTCAAGGAGCCTGTGAAGAGCAAATGGTTACCCTATGTATCAGCAAAAAAAGATGCTTGCATCCTGTGCATCCTGTATGTCTGATACACAGGACACACAGGAT
The DNA here is from genome assembly GCA_900010015.1 of Tuber aestivum. Classification (NCBI taxonomy): domain Eukaryota; kingdom Fungi; phylum Ascomycota; class Pezizomycetes; order Pezizales; family Tuberaceae; genus Tuber; species Tuber aestivum. The sequence continues at coordinate 132,166 of LN891211.1, forward strand.
ACAAACCATTACTCAGGATGTGACGCTATAGCACTATAGTGCTGAAAGTCGATACTTTCTCGTTGCTATACCTTGCTCCTATATGGATGTTGCCTCCAATGCCCACTACATTGTGACGGTCTATACCACACCCTCCTCCTTGTCCCAATCTCCCAGCACCTGAGGCCATCAAACTGCAACTATCGAACTTCTCCTGTTTTCTATCAGGATCCCAATACTGAGTCCTTCCCTCTCCTAACTCAGTTAATCTTGTGCCTTACTGTCTGAACTCCATAGCGCATCTACTTGACAACTCTGGGTGGTTCTGATGTGTTTGTTCTTTTGTTGTAACAGACGGGGTTGGAGGGTCGGGTAGCCTAAGACATACCACGATAGTGACAGGCAAGAGTTCAGAAGCGAGGTTCAGGGACAGGAGTACAACCGAAATGAGCTGTACGAGGTTCGGGGGTCAGGGGTTCAGGGTCAGGGTTCAGAGGTTCAGGAGGATGCGAAGTAGAAGAGAGCGTAATTCCTAGGTACAGGTGTCTGAATTATATCTAAGTTTACTTATCCTAGTCGCGCTAAAACATAGCTTATGATCTAGCTCATATCCCTTGTAACCCATAAATCAGAAAAAAATCACTACTACGGCAAACTGCCTCGCGACCCTCCTCCCAAACATAAATCCAACAATCACTACCAACAGGCTCACAGGCGCTTGTGCTGCAAGCAACACCCTGGATTAATATGTCTTCCTGTCCCACAAATCATATCCAATACTCACATCACGAACAGCAATTTCATCTTCCACGCACTCAACAAATGAAATACACAATCTGTCCCAACATGGTGTAGTGTTCCCCCAGTGACCCGAAATATCAACAAACGTGCCATCACAAAAACAACACTGGGGTCCCTTGACCCACTCATAACTACTCGTCCAAGCCAACACAAGTGACACCTGTTCTGCCAACTCCATATCCCCAAACCGTCCGTACATCCGCATCTAGTATAGATCCATACACTGGTCCAAACAAGATAGGGTATCGTTGAGGTGCATCCAGAAGGCTTTGATCAGCAACTGCCCATCCTGCTGTCTCCCTCGTTTTGCAACAGTAACATTGCAACCAAGGCATGATGTCATCTCAGGAGGTAAGAAGAACCACTTCCTGACCGCGCCTTTAACACTAGGCAACCGACAGTATCCATGCTCATGAGCAGTCTCACACCTCCCACACATCCAGCTGCCTTTCTTAACCATGAGCTGTCCATTCCGCTCGACTAACATAGTTCTATCAAATGGGTTTCCAGCCACTACCATCTCCTCATCAACCGTCACCACATTCCTTGGGATACTGAGTCCCAACCACCGATGTTCCCTCCACCATGCCTGTCTGGCCCCAACCTTGCTATCCTTAAATGGAGTATCAGCAGCGGACCGGTTGCGGAGGTATCTTGCAGTCGTAGTCCAGTAGTCTCGGTCATTCTTCCCGGCACAATCATAATGGCTAACCAGGTTGGTGCCACTGCAGATTCTTGTGAGTACGTAGGTGTCCAGCCTAGTGAGGCCCCGAAGGTGTCAGGACACTGCAGGTCCCCACTCATCGTACCCGTGACCTTGGGCAACATGCCAGGCAGCCCACTCATTACGTCGTAACTCCAATACCAGTGCTGCATGCCCAATGTCAAAGCTAACACCATCCTAGTCACTGGTCCGTAGTTCATGGCGCATGCACTCCCTAGCCTGCAGATCGACGACCTCATTCCCAACCACCCCAGTGTGCCCAGGAACCCACTCAAAGGAAATCCTACCACACCTGTTCAGCAGCGGGGTGAATACTTCCCACATCTCAGCCGAGTCACTTTCAGGAAACATCTCCTCTATCAGCATCAATGCAAAGACTCAAACCAAAAATATGTGAGCGTCTTCGAGGGGGTGGACTTCCTTCAGATATCTCAATGCCCCTACTACGGCAAATAGCTCGCACTCCACAATGCTCCAAGAGGGAGGTACTGCCTGCCTCATGACTCAGACACCCCCCCAGTGGTATACAGCCTATGCCGCCCCTGCCATTCCGGAGTGCTTGGAATCGTGCGTGTATATTACCAAACCTGGAGAGTTTAGTAGTTCCAAGATTCATGCTTTATATCTGGCGGTGACTACCTCCTTGCCCTTACCAATCATAACTGTTGGATGGGCCCGAAGTTCCTCCTCAGACGTCTGTCGTTGTGCCACAAGGCCTTCCTCCTTCCAATCCACCCTGATGTGTCCGAACCATAGATGGGTGTCGTAGTATCACAGGTTGATGAATCGGCTCTAACAATGGCGTTGTAAGTACCATCCCTGAATGTGGACTAGTGGTACACCAAACTCAGCCAATAGGATATTGTTAGCCAGCTTGAAGGGGGTGCGAAACACAGAGTGGAGGCACTGGTTGACATGGACCTAAATCTGTTTCACATACGACCCATAGTCGGTTACAAATTCAAGTCCATAGTAGACAGTCGGGAGGTAGGCTGCTTGCACCAAACGGTAAGTTTTCCATGCTCCAATACCACCCACACCACCATATCATCGTCCCAACGCCCCAATCCTCCTCCTAACCTCCAATCCCCTTTCCAACCAATACTTAATATGGGCAGAAAAATTAAGAAAAACATTAAACCTGTATCCGACTACCCTGAGGTCCTTTGACGGTTCAACAAACTCTTCCTTTAACTCCAAAAAATCCCAAGCCCTATCCCCGAACCCGATCCATTGAGTTTTTAGGGCACTGAACCCCATTCCCTGAGCCCTGGCTACCAAGTCAAGGTCGGAGAATAGCTCACTAGCATGTCCTCGGGCCATACGTTTGCTCCACCTAGCTACAAGAATCACCCCATCATCTACATATGATACCACCATGTGCCGCACTCCCAGAGAATACCGCATCCAAGGAGTAAAAATATCGGCCACGTAAGCACCAAAGAGGAATAGAGACAGTGGGGATCCTTGTAGGATGCCCTTGTTTGTGTAGTACCACTTAGAAAGTCATCTATTAAACCAAAACCAAACTATTCTGTTAGAGCACCATCGGTGTATCCAACTGCACAGCACTGGGGTGCATCCTCTAGCTATCAAACAATCAGAGTGGAGATCAACGTCAATGTTATCAAACCCTCCCTCAACATCGACTGACAACATCATCCTGTGGTATCCTTCGTTGTGTTTAAGGAACTCAAAGATGGCTGCCATAGCATCGTGTACCCTCCTCTTCTGTCGTAACCTAAACTGTGTTTCGCCTAATTCCAAACACTGCGGCAGCCTGAAAAGTATTACCCACTCGGCCACTTTTGCCATTACAGGTAATAGATGTATCATCCTCAAGGCCTTGACCACATCGTACCGTGGTTTGCCTACCGTGGGGATCAATACCACCTCTGCTTCGTGCTAGTCTGGGATGTCATGCCTCAGGCCATGATCCAACAGGTGTCTTAGTCCATATGGCCGTCTCTTCATCCAAGACCTCAAAAAAGAGTATCCCATATCGTCGAGGCCAGGTAGCATATTCGTTGGCAATCGAGCCAGCACCAGCTCCATTTCTCTGGCCCCATCAATATCGACCTCTGGAGGCTCCCCGACACTGGCTTCACCAGGCTCCAGTTAGGCTGCAATGGCATCAGACATGTCCTCGTGTGTGGCCGCCCATTTGCCATCAGTGAGTTCTATAGTGGACAAAGTTCGTCTTGCATCTAGACGTTGGACCATCTTAAACACCCCGGGATCTTCAGCCTGACTCAATTGGTCCTGAATGTATTTGAATCATGCCCGAACAACTGATGCTCCGTAAACACACCTGGCAAGCCAGTAATCAGCATTGTATGAAGAGTCAGTCCTACCCAATTTGTGCAGCCGTTGGACATCTCTCCATATTCATTCCACATCCGGAGTTCACCATTTGCAGGGCATCCTGCCAGTCGGTGGTCCGGGCAACTCATTGAACATTCCTCATGACATATCCCATAAACCAGCATCTGGCATATCATGTAGTGAGTCCAACCTCAACCTGACTTTCTCCCAACACACTTTCTTCCATGCCGGCCGTGTTTGAATCATGTCCACAGGTGCAGTCACATCCAGCTTAATTAGCGGTACTATGTGTTCGCATCCCACAGCATCATTATATCAATGTTGAATCCAGTTGGCATAGTGAAAGCAGAAATCAATTCGTGAGACATCTCGAAAGGTAGGTTCCTTGGGAATGGTCATGTTGTACTGATTGTCGATCCTCTATTTCACTAACCACTGGCCCCTATAGGTACTGCCGGAAGGGTCCCAGTATGCATCCCGGGTATTCCAATCACCCAGCAGTACATCGCACCCCGCCAGCTTTTCCAATTCTCCACAAAAAACCTCCTTTCCATCCCTGGGTGGAAGGTACACTCCTGCCAACTGTCTCTCCATCCTGTCATCATAACAAGGTACCAAAGGAAAACATTGCTCATGTCCCACCACATCAAAAAGCCCACACAAAGCCAAGCACACAAAAACCTCAATGCCAGAACCCTTAACAAATGAAAACAAATCCCATCCGTTAGCTTCAAGTTCATGTGGCACATGCAAACCATCAGCGTCAACCAGAGGTTTTAAAACAAAAAACAAATGAACATAAGAAAACAAATCAAATACCACCTCTCGATTCCTTACCCCCTTTCCAATGTTTAATGCAAGGGTCATAAAATGCATTAAAATGGGGATTCTGTGGAACCACATGAGCTAGTAGAGCCCTCACCATGAATTGTCGTATATCCCACAACAATGTAGTCTTCAAGCATGTCACCGACATACTTGGTCTGGTCAAGGCATCCAATCCACGGTAGCCCATTCTTCTTAGTAGGCAGTGGTGGAGCCACTGGGCGGGGAGGGGGAGGGGAGGGGGAGCGGTCAACTTCCTTGCCCTTGGAAGATGAGACTTTCTTGCTTCTCAGTGTCTGCCTTCTCTTATTCCTCACCTGATTCCTCAACTTCTTAAGCTTATCCTCCCCACATTCCTTGGCTGTGTGTCCTTCCTCATGGCAGATGTAGCACCTAACCATCTTTGCTTCCCCATAGCTCTTAAATGTGTACCCAACCTCATGGCAGTTATTGCACCTGCGTGCTTGCTTGCACTCATATAGCATGTGCCCAATCTCGCTGCAGTTCCTGCACCTTCCAGTCAACTTTCCAGATGGCACAATGGTGGTCCTTGATTTGTTCTCAGATGCTTTCATAACCTTGCAGCATTCTGCATCCCTCTCTTCACTATCATTCTCTCTCCTGTTCCTTCTCATTGTACAGTCGGGGAAGCCCTTTCGAGCAGTATCGTCAACTGTCTCGGGTGACGGGGCAAGTGGGTGGGGTGCCTCGGGTCTCTGTGGCCGTACAGGACAGGTGGCCAGTAAAGTGGTCTGACCTATCACACAACAAGGAGAGTCTACGGGTATGAGAGCAAGCATTCCCCTTAACTCCAGGGCAGTTAATCATGCCACATGCATAGTCCTTGGACAAGTGTGACCCCAAACAAAATCGACAACCGGAGGGGAAAGCACAGGTAACCTGCTTGTGTCCAACCTGGAGACACCTCTGGCACACCACCAGGGGGCAATGCTCCAGGAAGATCCCCACAGGCCAGGGTCAGTCCCTCAAATAAACCATGCCCTTAGTGAGAACAGCCAAAATGGTATCATTCTTCTCCACCACAAACCTGATGCCACACGTGGTGGCATTCATCTGTCTCATGGCCTTAGTGGACCCCAACAAGGCAGGTTGTCTAGTGGTAACCACACCTGGGTTGGACGGTTCCATGTCTAGCCTAAGTCCATCATAGGGCTTGTCTCCAGTCCAGGAGTCAACCTTCCAGACAGACCCATAACCAGTGTCAGCTAAAGGCACCTGGCTAACCTGAATGGTGATTTTGTCTATGTCGTGCTGGAACTCAAAGTCCGGGATGGCCAGTTCCTTACGGAGGAACATCCTTATCCTGTCCAGTTGCCCACTAATTTGGCTGACCTCATGTTGTGCAAGCGTTATAAAGATACAACCAATCCGGGTCCGGAATACCTCCTCCTTAATATACAGGACGGATCCTGCCACCCTGCCTTTGTTGGACAAGAAAATGTTGATACGAGACTAGATGGTTTCAGTCATGATGCCGTCAGGGAGCTTGGCCGATTTCCTATTAAGGAACCTGATAGTGAGGTGATGGCTTTTGGCCTCAGGAGTTGGCAAAGACAAGGGGGGGGCGGGTATCTTGCTGTCACCTTTATCGAACCGGGTATTGGCAAGGTAGCTCTTCCTTCCAACCACAGTCTTCCAAGCACCAGGTACCGCTACCGCAGGGCCTTCTGAGAGGGTTGGCTCATCCGATGAGGTTGTCTCAGCCGTCTTAGGCTTCATAGACGTGACCAATCTAGGTTTGGTCTTGACCTTATTGTCAGCCTGGGGGGTGGGGGTAACAGATACTCCACTATCACTGTCCGAACAGGAGGAGCTAGACGAGCCACCTCCTGCCAGTACCAGCAGGGCCACCTCCACAGGCTGCTTCTTCTCCTTTTTGGGCTTCTTGCATTCCTTTGCAATGTGCCCCATGGTGCTACAGTTGTAACATTTCTTCCTCTTGTTATTAGCCAGGAGGGGAGACCGAGGATATAGTAGCAGCATTAGTAGCCATAGGGTCCATATGCGTATTGGCCACTGTGGCCCACGACTCTTTTTTAGTAATAGGAGCAGCTGCAGCTGACTCCTTACTCACAGATAGAGTGTTTTCCATGGAGGGAGGAGGGGGGGGAGGTGGAATGGGAGTGTTATGAGATAGCCCAGTCCTTGTCTGGACCGCATCTTTAAGCCTCCTATTCTCTTCCTCAAGCTCGAAGACCCTATACCTCAGGTCCCTGTAACATTTCTGTTGTTCTTCCAACATCTGGAAAATAACCTTCATATCTTCCATCACATCTCTCAGGCTATCATAGCCTGGGTTCCCACCAAACAACAGCCTCCGAACATCCTCAACCTGGTAGTCTGATTCGGAGCTTGAATCCGAACTATCACCAAGCAGGCTGGAAGTATCACCAGCACACGGAATGGCTCCAGGGGTCCCTATCTCGTGAAGGACCCCAAGAATAAAGTCCTAGGACACCACCGATTCTGACCAACTAGAGAGGGGAGCATACAACTCTTCATCCAGCCTCCTTAGTGTCTTATCTGCCTCATCCAGCTGCCTCAGGGCATTCTCTGCCATGGCCACCCATGCATCCACCAACTCGGACTGGGTAGGGGGTTGCGCCACAATAAGCGAGCTAGATGGGACCGGAGAGGAAGGGATTGCCTCGGAGTCAGCATACTTACTGTCTCCCAACCCAGTAGCTTCAGTATTCTTATCACCACCCATATCCATGGGGGTTTCCCTAGCAATCACCTCCGGGGAGGAAAACACATCAGTAGTAGCCAAAGAAGGAGAACTTGCCCTGTCCATTGACTCAATGGTTGAAGCTGGGTATGGAACCTGCTTGAACCTGGGGGTGGTCAGCTGTCTAATTTCACCTAAGGTCAACTGGTTCCTGGGAATCACCATCATCTTTCTTTCTTTAGTAGTCGACACTCCGTTGGTAGGAGTAAGCACCAAACCCGAACTTCTACCAGGTACTGATATCGTCGTATTGCTGGGTGAAGGGGAGTGTAACCAGAGCTGGTGCTCGGTTAGTTTGTTTTATGTTTTATGTTTTGTTTTAAGTATCGGTTGATACTTAGTTTGTTTTATGTTTTGTTTTAAGTATCGGTTGATACTTAGTTTGTTTTATGTTTTGTTTTAAGTATCGGTTGATACTTAGTTTGTTTTATGTTTTGTTTTAAGTATCGGTTGATACTTGGTTATTGTTATGCTTTGATTGAGTAAGAACATGAGTGAGAATTCATGATCGTACTCAAACACATGTACTTAAAAAGACCGCCGTCTTCTACTCTGGAAACGGCAGACTTCGACAGACAGTATTTGAATATACTCGGTTGAACGGTTATCTTTATTCTCTCAAGTACACCGCCGAAGCCTCCCTTAGCGAGCCTAGAAGTTGACAGTCTCCGGTAGGCGTCACTTCCCTCCTATTGTACCCGACAGCATGATTAGCGCCCCGGCGTGAACACGTTACATTTTTTTAACCTCAACGAGTGGTTACGATACCACGGATCAGGGCCTGATCAACCCACGAGGATCCAGCAACGAACGGTACCGGCAGAAGCGGCAGGCCACGACGGTCGGCTCCTGCATTAAAACAAGTGCGATATAGATCCACTTACGACTCGAAGTGGGCGTGAAATCCCACGAGAGGGCCTGACCCAGAAGAAAGGGAAGAAACCAGATACAGGCAGGACATCCGGAGAATTTCCGGAGTCACTAGAAAAAGAACGAAAGCCACTACGACCTCCAGTAGACAACAATAGTTCCTCAGACAGCGAAGAAGACATGTCCGGACATGGCACACCAGCGCCTCCGGACCCCCCAGGCCCGCCGGCTGAGCCGCCTAGGCCAAAGCCAAAAATAAAACTCCCACAGCCCAAGACATTCTCTGGGAAGGGAGAAGACCTTAAGCCAGAAGCATTCGAACGGTGGCTTGTCACAGTACGACAATACCTGACAACACACGAAATCGATTTTAAGGATTACGGCTCAGGAATCTACCTTGGAGCCTTTTGTACAGATGATGCGACAGAAGCCTACCAACAGTGTATCACGGAATACCGCGAACCAGATAAAGTACGTGCGATAACGGTTGCCAACTTCCTAAGGGCACGATTTCAATCATCCCGCAACAAGGACGAAATATTTGACAAATTCAATACCATCCAACAAACCCATGGAGGAAGAACGGATAAAATAACCAAAACGGCAACAACACTACTCATGTACCATAACTGATTGCCGACTGGAACGATATCAGCGTACACCCTTAAGAAACGATTCTACGAAAGCATGCACAACAAACTGCGCCAAGTTGTGGAGCCACATGAGGCGGCAACCGATGACATCCATGCAATAATTGCTAGAGCAGAAAAACACGATGCTATACTATGGGATACAAACGCGTATAAAATACACGAAACCAGAGAAAGAAAACCACAGCCGTACAGATCTGCCGAAAAGAAGAACAAAAAGGAGAGAACAAGCGCTCAGAGCAACCAGCGACAGCGACAGCAAAAAGAAAATAACGAGTGCTTTGAATGCGGAAAAAAGGGCCACTATGCTAAAGACTGCTACAAACGGAAATCAAAGAACAAACCCGTAAAAAAGGAAGCCAGTACCAACGTGCTAGAGGAAGAGGAAGATGATTACCTCGAAGAAGTAAACATCAATTCAGTAACAGCGACGATCGATTGCTATAAGACAACCCCGACAAATACAAGGATACACCCTTTCCAGTCACTGGAGGGAACAGTGAATATCAACGGGCACCCAGCAAAGGTCCTGTTCGACACCGGGACCATAGGTTCCGACATCCTCAGTAACACATTTGTGGCTGCGCACGGCATGAAAACCCATCCTACGAAGCACCCAATAACACTCAACATGGCAATGAAAGGATCACGGTCAACTAGTAACACCCAAACAACGGCTACGGTGAAGATTGGAAAGGCAACCTTTCCAAACAACCCCATGCTGATCGGAAACATAGCAAAATACGATGCACTCCTTGGAATGCCATTTATGACTCGTCACAAAGCAAATATTGGGTGTGGCGACATGACAATCACCTTCCCGGTCCAGAAGGTAAAGGTATCTTGCAAACCGACCAGTGGAGAACACCGAACAGCGGTGGCAGAAGCGGGACGAACGATAATGGAAGAATTTAGCGACGTCTTCCCGGATGAGATACCGGAGGAACTACCGCCATTGCGAAAAATCAACCACCGTGTACAACTAATCCCTGGATCACAAATCAAAGACGAACCCACCTACTCGATACCGGAAGCGTACAAATCCAAGTTGCACGAATGGACCCAAGCGAAATTAAAACAAGGAGTTATTTACCGCGAAGCGGTAACGGGAGCAGCCCCTATGTTTGTACAACCCAAAAAGGACAAAAAAGGGATCAGACCCCTGGTGGACCTCAAACGCCGAAATGATCAAATCATAAAGGACACACCGTCAATACCTCGGCAGCAAGACATCCTCAATGCGGTAGGAAGAAAAAAATATCGGAGTAAGATAGATCTCCGCGACGCGTATTTTCAAACGAGAATAGACCCCAAGGATGAGAAGAATAACTCCTTCAAATCAATGTTCGGAACCATGATTAGCCGAGTAATGCTGCAGGGAGACAAAAATGCACCCGCTACATTCATGCGTATAATGGAAGACCTATTGGGAGAATACCTACATGATTCTGGATGGGTATACATCGACGACATCCTAGTATTCTC